>JBBPCZ010000089.1:28997504-29003405 GCA_037974445.1 Brycinus macrolepidotus | reverse complement strand
CCTTCACACACACCATCATACATCTACACACCTTCACAAACACCATCGTACATCTACACACCTTCACACACACCATCGTACATCTACACGCCTTCATACACACCATCATACATCTACACACCTTCACACACACCATTGTACATCTACACGCCTTCACAAACACCATCATACATCTACACACCTTCACAAACACCATCGTACCTCTACACACCTTCATACACACCATTGTACAATCTACACACCTTCATACACACCATTGTACAATCTACACACATGTCGTACTCAAGTTTATTAGATCCATGTCGCATGGTGTGATTTGTAATAATCTTAATAAACTGCTGAAATCACTGTAGAAGGCAGAATAGAAAGTCAGGCCAAGCTGGTAGACTCCCAGTCCAACATTTAGAGCACTATTTAAAGGTAGAAGCCCTCATTCCACAGTGCACTACATAGGGGAGTACGGTAACATTTGAGATGGTTCAGTTTTGGTTGATACTGAAACTGAAGGGAAAGTCAGCCCTCACTGCATTATTGTTGCTGTGGTAACAGGGCACATCCTCTTCCCCTTGACTCATCTGTCAGCATGACGTTTGCACCAATCACGCAGTAGGGTGGGGTCAGGGAGGGGCGGAGTTAGAAATGATATTTGACTAACACTTCTCCTTAATGTGGTAAAGGATAGGGCCCTTTTTTATAGAGACTGAAGAACATACAAATATCCAAATAACAACACATTGTTTCATAGACAGGACCCTTTCACTTTACAAAGCATGTTGTTTACTGAGTAACTAAATTTAAGCTATTAATTTCTTTTTTAATTTATTACTTTAGTTACCTATTACTTTACTGCTTTACTGTTATGATATTTTACTTATTTCTTGATTATTACAGTTCTTTATTACTTCAGTTTATTTTACTTTTCACATAATTATACAATGTTCCATTCACCATTGAGATATTTCACAGAGCAAAATTTCTTATTATGTAGAATCATTAAAGCCAAACATCAGAAATGTACCTGACCTCTTCCACTATTGGACAGGCTTGACATTAGGCTTAAATTACCAGACTTACTAATAAATCCTGCTTTTTAATATATCCCCTTTACCTCTTTTCTCAAATGTGTGTGTGCCTGTGTGTGTGTGTGTGTGTGTGTGTCCACCTTTGCATAGTCACGCTGTGACACATTTGCATTCTTAAACAGGCAGGAATCATGCAAGAGACACCCTCCTTTCCTTATTTAGTCAATACTGTGAGCTTACCTGTCAGTATGTAAATGGGTGCTGGGGGGGGGCGGTGCTGTCGTGGGCTGTAATGCTTTTGATCAATCACGCTGGAACCTGCCCAAACCCTGTCTTTGGTGCCTTATAGGGGTTTGTTGTCACTGTGTGGCTCCACCAAGGCATAATTGAGGTCCATTTTATCTTCCTGACATACCAATGCCATGATTATTTAAGCTTCCCACCAGCGTATTTAAGCTGTTGTTTTTAATTAAGCCTAGATCTGTTTAATGTGGACAATCCCCACGCCTGTAACCAAAACTAGCAGGCCTAATCTGTGCCTAAGGCACTGTTTCTTTGAATGTGCTGGGAGGGGGCAGCAAGGAGGATCCAAATTGAAATGCATGTGTTGGCTTCATTGTGTGCCAATGAGAAAGAGTATCAGGTCAAAGGAGCTGGGAAATGAAGAGGGACAGACAGAGAGAATGAATCCCACTCTGTCGGATTTCCGCTTTGACAAGTCACGTGACGCTGGCATTCCAATGCACTGTGCCATGTGACTCACCCAGAGATATCCATATTAGGTCAGCGGGCTGAACGGCTCTTAAAGGGACAGGCTTGCCCAACACAAAAGTGGCCCTGTGACATGTTTCACTTCCAGGTGCACAGCGACGAGCGGCCTTACTCAGTGTGTCTATACATGTCGAAGAGGGTGTTTTTGGAAGTGTGTGTGTGTGTGTGTGTGTGTGTGTGTGTGTGTGTGAGCCAGGCACCCTGATGCAGAGGCCAGTATGCTGCCATAGCGTGTAATGTGGTGTCATACCATCAGAACAAAAACCTTCATAACATTCCTAACAATCATATCTAATAATGGAAGCTCATGTACAGAGATTTTATCCAAGCGATTTTAAACCATTTTTAATAATGACATGCTCTCACAGTGTATAGGGCAGCTGGAAAAATATCTGACACTGACGACGCATTGATGAAACTGTACACCGGACTGCATGCAGTTCTCAAGACTGGATACGGTCGAAACAATGACATCTATTCACTGCAGGCTTTCCAAGGGAGTGGAAGTGCAACTTCCCCTTTCATTTCCAGATTGGTCAACTTCCTTTTTCAGATTTGCCTCGTTGTATGATGACCCGAAGCCTCGGCCTCTTCCTCTCATCTGCCTCTCTCTCTCTCTCTGTCTCACTCTCTCTCTGAGAAATCCTTATAAGGCCTTTATTAGTGCTTGGCAGCAATGCTGATGTTTTGGTATTGGTAGGTAATAAAGCATGGATCATTGTTGCTTGCTGGTCACTTCAGGTCATTCCTGAAAGAACAGGGCAAAATACATCAAAGTTAATCGCATGTTTCCTCTTAAAACCTTGCTTTTGCTGGGTTAATGTTTTGATACTGTGTACATTTTTTGTTCTGGTGTAATTTTAAGATCAGAAAACAAAAAAACAGTCCAGTTGAAACATCGCTCTATCTTTATCTGTCTATAATAAAGTGTGCTGATACTACAGTAAATTCCACCACCACTTATGGAATACCTCCGAAACAGGAAAGGCCATGAAACCGCCATCCAAGACCAAATTCCGGAATGCTTATCATACTTGAGAACACCCCCCCCACACACACACGCACACACAGACTAAAGAAGGCAAATGCACAAACTCCTATCTCCAACCTTGGTTGACGTAGTCATCTCAGTGATTTCATAACAAGGCCATGAGCAGTGACTGAGTCAGTGATCTCTGGGACTAGAGCAATCGTTACTACTGATATACCCTTTCCAGGTTCGTGGTTCGTTATTTTAAAGGGCCCATATAATGGAAGATGGATTTTTTTTCCACACTTGTCTTTTAAATAAATGTGTTAACGTGTCATACCAAGAAAAGTGTGAAAACTGTTGAAGTTTCAAAATGTACCGTTCACTCCACAGTCCATAGATGGAAACAAAGCTGCTTTGAATTCTCTGCTGCGTGATGAAAACCAACACATTTACATGTGTCTATTAGGGGTCCGCAGATCTGAGACGGGCGAATGTTCCCTGCTCCCTACATGGTGTGCTGAATGAAATACAGGTTTCTGCTCCCAAAGAGTGTTTGAGTCAAAATATGTTTTAAAAATTCAAAAATATGTGTATGGAGCACTTTTTGGGGTCAGTTGCTGGGCAGTATTTCGGTCATGTTTGAGCATGGTCACTTATCTGTGCAGTTTATCATGCCTCAGACGCTGAACCTTTGCAGTTTATCATTTAAACATTCCACACATAGCACTGACGTAAGGCCTTGTGTGGTCTTCGAGCTAAAATTGTTTTAAAAAGATGCTTTTTAGTCTGTGTATAGGTTGTCATTGTTGCTTTTTTTTTTAACTCTTTGGAACCTGCTTACTCTTTTGTATCTCAAAATAATCTGCCTGTTAAGAACCTTACCAGGAGCCCACAACTGCAGGGGTCAGGCTGTGGCTCAGCCCACTGATGAGCAGGTCTGATTGGCTGCATGGGTGTCAGGTGACCAGCCTAGGGGCACGGATTGTTTTGACTAGCATCTGCTTCTCGAAAATCCTTTTTATCACTAGTGCACAAATTCAGGGATCAGTTATTACATTTCCTATCACTAGGGTGTATTTATCCATACCCAGTAAACAGAAACTACCCTTTCTAGTAAAATCCACAATATTTTGGTGGGCATCCTGACGCGCTTTTTGCACAAAAAGAGGTCTGGATTTTAAATTTGTCATCAAAATATCAGTACTTTCTCAACAGTTCATGACATGAATGATACCTATAAAAACTAAGAACAAACATTTTGCATGAAAACCACAGAAACCAGTAGTTATTAATCTTTTTGGACACGCCAATCAACATGTTTTACATTTTACTGAGCTACAAGGTGGAAAAATCTAGACTAGAGGGTATTTTTCCAAGAATTTTCTTTCTCTAAATTCAGGTGTCCAGCGATTTTATTCATGTGTTCATGTGTCTTTGTTGGATTTAAATGAACACTAGGCCTAATTCAACACCGTACAATGTAAACAAACAGCAGCCCATTTCACCTTGTTGCATAAACAGGGAGGAACTGATCTCCTCTCACCATAATAACTGCACATTTTGTCTGAAATATTTAAAAGACCAGTAAAAACATGCAGACAGGGGTTTTAATCATTACTCCAATGCATACAATGGCACTGCAGGATACCCATCAGTACGGAATATAAAGATCTAAGTGTAAAGTGACCATTTGTCATACGTGAACACAGCACAGCACATTCTTCCTCTGCATTTAACCCATTCACCAAGTAAAGCAGTGGGCAGCCAGGAACACAGAGCCCTGGGAGCAGTGTGAGGGGACGGTACCTTGCTGAAGCGTACCTCAGTGGTGCCACTAGCAGTCCTGGGATTCAAACCCACACCCTTCTGATGGCAGGGCCAACTCCCTAACCACCAGCTGCCCCAAGCACCCTTTTATCCTGACATATTAGTGTGTGGAGAAGGATCTTATTAAGGTAACAGCCAATTGTTAGAAATGTTTTAGCTGATATTAGAAGACCAGTCCTGTGTGTGACTGCAGAGCTGCCACTCCCACACATTCAATCCCAGTCTATCAGAGACAACACCAGCCCCAGAGCCTTCCTATTGAACCCTGGTGGGCTTGAAAAGCCCTGCAAAGCTCAAAATGACGTGAAAGAGCTTCACTGCATGTTTTCTGTGCGTTTTTTATGGTATGTTTTGAAGGGATGAGTCGTTTGACTTCCATCCCACTGACCTGCTCCCAAACTGACGATCTGCATCCTTCAGCTCCCTCCTAAGTTGCTCTACGGATCTCAGGCTAAATACAAAATGTTAGAAGGATTTTTATGGCTACCATGACGATAAAAATGAGAAATATAATTCAATTCAGTGAGTAAAACACCCATAACGTATCTTTTTAAACGTATTTTTGGTGTAGCATGGCAGCTAACACAACTGTGTGGCTCTCAGGACAGCCACAGTCCTCCGTATACTGCATTTATCCCACTGTTTAGGTTAAATGTCGAAAATAATCGTATTTGTAGTGAAATGTATGAACCGGTTGTATGATTAAACTGAGTTTCTAACGACTCCCTCACTCCGCTCCGTCTCACAACTTGAATTTCAAGCAATGAGCTCGAGACACGCCAACTGGGTGACGGTTGACCAATCAGATCACTCGATGCCGAAACTTTACCTTATATGGAAGGAGCCGACCACCGCGCTGGGTATAAAAGGCTCAGCCCTCTCGACACAGCTACTTTGAGTTTTCGGTGCACCCAGAGAGGAACACTTACTGCTCATCTGTCCCCTGTAAAACCTTTCAATTCACAGGTAAGCGGCGTCCTGCGTGTTTTTCTAGTTTTTAATCATAATTAGAGCGTGTCGTGCGTGCTTAAATTCATTTTTTTTCGAAACAGGCATCTTTTATTGTATATTTATCCCCTGCCGGGTGAATAAACCTAAGTTTGAATGAAATTGTCGGTTTTGCTTGAATAAAACGTCTTTCTTCGTTGACTAATTGTTAATATTAACTGATATTGACGGTTTATCTCGTAAGTTGCTTCATTCTTGTTAGTCTGGACGTTTGTAACGAGGCTAACGGTCAGGTAAGCTAAAGCTACCTAGTCTCTGCAGCTCCAGGTGCTAGCAGCTAGCATGCGGTCCTCTAGTACC
>JBBPCZ010000089.1:28987504-28992504 GCA_037974445.1 Brycinus macrolepidotus | reverse complement strand
ATTTTGAAATTTCACATTACCGTGGTGGGAAGCAGGGCAGGAGGCTAAACACGCATAAACATGGAGAAGGACTGTCTGGGTTCGTGTGAGATGCTCTATGTGAACATTTCAGACAACTGTAAAGGAATAGCACTCGCACGCGCGCGCGCGCGCACGCACACAGTCTAATGAACACACACACACACAGTCTAATAAACTCACACACCGTCTAATAAACACACACACACAGTCTAATAAACTCACACACACAGTCTAATAAACACACACACAGTCTAATAAACTCACACACCGTCTAATAAACACACACACACACAGTCTAATAAACACACACACACACACACACACACAGTCTAATAAACACACACACACACACACACACACAGTCTAATAAACTCACACACACAGTCTAATAAACACACACACACACAATCTAGTTAATGCCAAGTTTGGGCAGGTATATGACCAAACTGTCCTGGGCACCATCCCTCCAGGACCCCCGAACTATGCTTTCTTTGTCACGTGTAGTCATAGACAGGGACTGACTGCACAGGGAGTTGGATTCATATATGAGAGATGCGGCATGTCAGCTGGTATGTAACGTGTAATAGATCTCAGCTGTCCTGACACTTATCATTATATTAACTCCGTAGCTCCACTGCAAACTCTTTGAGCCATAGGAGAATTGTATAAAATTAGTGGGTTTTTTTGTTTGTTTGTTTTTTTTGTAAACCCATTCCTCTAAGCCTCCGCATGCTTGTTCTCCTTTCGATGCCAGGCCCAGTGCTGTTTCGACACAGGTCCTCAGCCCCATGTCACCATCTCTGACTTCTCAGACGAGATCTTGCTGAATATCCTGAGGTACGTCCCAAGCCATGACTTGGTGCTGAACGTGAGCCGAGTGTGCAGGAAGCTCCGGACGCTGTGTCTGGACAAGAGCCTGACAGCCTGCATACACCTGCACAAAGAGTACACGGTGAGGGTCTACAGAGTGAGACCGCCGATCAGTGATCAAATCTGGTCAGAGCCGTTACATCCCTGTTTCAAGAAGCAAACAGCATGTTGAAGAAAGCAGAAAATATGTAAAGTGTTAAAAGTGCTCCAGCAGTGTGTTGCTTGTCCAACTACAGCGATTTGATTATATTTGCCTCAAGGCTCGCATAACAGTGAACGACCCCCCCCTCTGTAGATGTGGATGAAGGTAAAGTTTATATTTGGGTAACAATTTTCACACTATAAAAAAATATAACGTGTAAGCCCGTTACTTGTGGTTGCCCAAATACTAATGGACCCAGACTACTCGGGTACTTTGGTTTGAAAATGCTTGCTTTTATGAAGGATTTTCACTCAAAATGTTTATAGCAAGACCATAGTCCAGCACCGTTTGGTGGTTTCTCTGTTCAGGTACACCTGATTCAAATTTTAACTTAAGCCACTTTTGCCTGAATTTGTCTGTTTTTTCACTAGTGTGTGAAATGAAACATGTAGACAAAGTGTCTTAACACTGGATTTTAATATCTTTTTTCCTCACAGGTGACTGATGAGGCTGTCAGACACCTCTTGAGAGAACTGTCCAGCGACATCCAGGTTCTGAATGCAAGTGGTTGCTACTGGCTGGCCGGTTCCACGCTGGACCAGGTCAGCTGCTGCAAGAGCATGGTTCAACTGGATCTGTCGGGCTGCCGCTTGACTTCGGCACGCCTGTCCCGTTTGCTGAGCTCCCTGCAGTGCCTGCGCTCGCTGGCCCTGGACGTAGGTCCTGGGTTCGACCTCCAGCAGCTGAGTACTGAGGGCAAGGCGGCTCTGGCACGGCTGCAGGATCTGAAGCAAACACTGTTAACTCCCTCGTACGGCGTGGTGCCGTGCTGCAGTGCGTTACGGAGCCTGCGCCTTTACCTGGAGGCGAGCGAGAGCTGGCAGGAGCCCGGAGGCTGTGCTCAACTGATGGTAGGCCAGAGCAGCGTGCCACATTATCAGAACCTGAGTTGGTTTTCTGCCCGTTTGGCACCCGGTGACGTCAACCGCACACTGCTGGCTCTCTACTTAGCCGTCTTCAGTATGCGTGTACCAGAGGGCCTCACCGGGTTGGTCCTCTTCGTGCCTGGCCTCGCCCCTTCTCGCCCTGTCGCGGTGACGGCACTAACGGAGAGCATGGCTTCGTCCGCAGGTAGCATGATTCGCGCCCTTCAGCTTCCACGGACTTGGCTGGATGGCGCGGTGTTGGGGCGTGTTCTGGCGCACGGATGCCCCGCCTACCTAAACGTGTCACGCTGTTCAGCTCCAGGGTTCAACCCTCTGCACGTGTTACTGGCTGCAGGCCGAGACCTCTCGTCCCTTCGCAGTCTAAACCTGCGTGGCTGTGGTCGAGGATCGCTACCAGAAAACTGCACCAAAGGGGAGGAGGAGATGGACGCAGAAAGCGTCAAAGCACTTATTGAGACCTGCCCCCGTCTCACACACCTCAACCTGTCCGCCACACACTACCATCACAGTGCTCCAATCGGGCAGGACGGGCACCTGTGCGGCACTTTGGGGCGTCTCGCTCACCTGCGATCGCTGGCGCTCCCCGTGTGCGCCCTGGCACAGCGGCCACCAGTGTTAGCGAACACGACAGACTCGGGTACAGGCTTTTCCTCAGGGTCGCTGCTCCTCGGGCTGAAGAAGGCCCGCCGGATTGGTGTGCCTACATACCAGCCAGAGGTCATGGTGGGTCAGGGGGAAGACCGGGAGGAAGCAGCTGCATCCTGTGTCCAGCCGTTGCTGAAGGGCTGCCCCCACCTGGTGGAGCTGGAGCTCATCGGCGCCGGCTTTTTGTCCGCCATGCCGCGGAATGAGCCAGCCATCCGCAAGGACCCCGCTGCCTGCCCCTGGGCCTGCCAGGTAAGTTTAGACTGTGTTATTATTCACGGAAATTCTGCTAATTATTTAAAAAAATGTGTATAATTCCATGATTGATTCGGTGTTTTACTGCAAAATGGTTCATTGTAGAGAAACTCAAGTTTCTTTACAGTGGTGGTGATAGTTGCCAAGTGTTACATTCTAAAAACACCAATGTAGCTATTTTATTCACTATCCAAAACCGCCAGTGTACCTAAATATGTCCTCTGAGTTTTTATATGTAGTGTTGATGGTATTACAATAGTCATAGATTTGAATAAATAGGTTTTCCAGTCACAGGATAGCCACAACATTGGATGAATGCTAGAACGTGCATCCTCCAGTTTTTCAAATTGATGAAAAGCTAACAGAATGTCATTGGAAAGCTTAAGCTGACACACTGCGAACATCTTACTGAGTGATGGGAGGAGAGGGCCTCCTACCCACCCAGAGGGAGCAAGTCCAAATGTGCTCTCCCAGCCACAGATGGCTGTAGCACCACCTGGGATCAAACTCATCGTCTCCTCATTATAGAGTTAGCCCTTGAACTGCTGTGCTACCTCACCTTGAGAAGAATTTTAAAAGTATGTTTTATATTAAACTTTCTCTCATAAAACAGTGTTTTGTCAGCATCAGACGGTGTACTTATCATTTCATTCTAGAACTTTCTGAATGGGAGCATTTAGAGACATTAAAACCTGGATATCTGGTTCCATTCACCACCACTGTGAACAATTTTAACTATTAGCCCTCTAGCCACATTCTACCCGCCCATCTTCAGTGTGCTCATGCTGACAGGGTTGGTGCTTTTTGTGCCTGGTCCTGCTTCTCCTCAGCCTGAACCCGATACGTTTCTCTAGATCGGAGCATTTCACATCAAACCAGCTTAACTGTTTCATTTTGCAGAAATTTTGAGAAATCAGTGGAATTCTCCTTTAAGGGTGTTTGTACAGAAACTGTATATCAAAATGTCAACTTTATGTGTCATAAAATTGCATTTTTTGCCATATCGTTCACCCCTGGTGCCAGGTCGGGGACAGCCAGCTGGCTGCTTTAGGGAACCTGAGGTTTTTACGCAGGCTTACGTTGGCCCACCTACCCGGGATGCTGAAGGGGACTGGACTTCTGCAGCTCGTTCAAGGATGTAAGGACCTTCAGGTGCTCTCACTGGCCAACCTGGGCTGTTTAAAGACTGTGAACTACATGCAGTCCCTGGTGGAGGCGCTCAAGCACTGTACGCAGCTCAGGGAGTTCAGGTGAACGCTCTCACACACGCAGTGTTTGGGTTTAGGGCCTTTACTTTTATAACACTACAGACCAATCATCGAGCCCTTGATGGGCTGAGGAGGCTTTTTGTAGAGGCTTTTCCACTAAACGGCACCAGCCTGACTCGACTCAACTCTTTTGGTTTTCAAATCTAGTGCCTCGTAATTGGTACCCGGTTCTATTTTTCGTACCTACTCTGTCAACAGTTTCCAATTTTATTTCTACATTTGGTTTGTGAAAATAATAATAAGCAGAATAAAATAGACATAAAATATACATTTTGCATAAAAAGAAAAGATTTAACATTTTGTCCAAGCTGACCTGTTATACAAACCCAACTGTGGCTCAGAACTTACAGACCGAACTGAACCATGAAAACTGTGACTGTTACAGTACCACTACACATTTGATTTGTTGTTCAGTTAAGTCTGTTTTTATTGTTTCACCTTTTTTAATTGATTACTTAATTATTCATCAAAATAACTGCTAGGTTGTTATTTACATTACTTGTGCAGTAGACCGTGACAGACCCATAAGGCCGTGGTTCTCTGAGTTGGTATAAAACGGATGATTAGAGTCCAGAACAGAGTCAGTCCTTTAGATCTCCAGTAGAGGGCAGCAGTGGTTTTCAGTTCTGTTCTGTTTGTCTTTGAAATCAGGATCAAAACTTTGAGTGATTAGGTCAGATTTATTGTCTATAGCCCTTGTTGGACTTTCACTGGGCTGTGATTGATTTTTCCAAATACAATGTGGAAATTGATATTTTCTATTTATTTGTAGTTGCCATTATTTGTAGGGACTGCGTTAGTGCTTTACCTTCCTCATTCAATTTTAATAGCAGCAAGCGTTGGGCCCATAAT
>JBBPCZ010000089.1:28946430-28956814 GCA_037974445.1 Brycinus macrolepidotus | reverse complement strand
TCTCTGTCTCTCTCTCTGTGTCTCTGTCTCTCTCTCTTTCTGTCTCTTCCTCTCTGTCTGTCTCTTTCTCTCTGTCTCTCTGTCTGTCTTTTTGTCTGTCTCTCTCTCTCTCTATGTGTCTCTCCCTCTCTCTCTCCCTCTGTCTCTCTGTCTCTCTCTCTCTGTGTCTCTCTCCCTCTCTCTCTCTCTCTCTCTCTCCCTCCTCTAGTTGGCTGAGGCGTTGGTGTTGTTTGAAGGTGATATGCTGAAAGGTGAGCGGCTGCAGCCTGAAGAGTTTAATTACACTGTTCTGATTGGAGGATGTGGAAGAGTTGGTTACATCAAAAAAGCCTTTCAACTGTACAACAATGTGAGAAACGCACCACACACACACACACACACACACACACACACACACACACACTCACAGAACCAATCATATTGTTAAGGTCTGTTTTCAACCTAAAACACGCTGGTGTAAAACTGTACACTGAAACACTGGTAAACGTTGGTCCTCAGATGAAGAAACGAGGCCTGGAGCCGTCCGCCGCCACCTACACCGCCCTGTTCAACGCCTGTGCGGAGTCACCGTGGAAGCAGTCGGGTCTGAAGCAGGCCATGAAGCTCCGTCAGGAACTGCGCCAGAAGAACATTCCACTCAACAGCGTTACCCATCACGCACTGCTCAAAACCATCGCCCTGTCCGGCGACTTGAGGGCTTGCTTTGAAGTGCTGCGGGTATGAATAAGAGATTGGATAAATCAGACTGATAACTGAACTGTGAGTGAAGATATAATACGCTGTCGCTGTGTGTTTGTAGGACATGCTCCAAAGTGGACAGGCCATCACCCAAGAGACGTTTCAGTACCTGCTGATGAGCTGCGTGGAGGACAAGCAGCAGGGCTTCAGACTGGCCTTACAGGTGCTTCCGCAACAATACGTTTAATACACCCTCAGCCCAATGATGTCTTTTAATATATTTGAAAATAATTTGACACATCTTCTCCAGAAAACAATGAAATATGACATTTTCCTTCAAATCTTAGTGTATAGCTGCCTTTAACATGTCAGGAAAAAAATAAACAATATGTGCTTTTGCCAAGAGAAACTTTTTTTTTTCTTTGCCAATGTATTAGCTTAGACATTACTTTGCTGTTTGAGTGATAAACAGGAAATACTCAGGTCTTTATAAAGACGTGTGCCGTCTCCACGAGGCTATTAGTGCTCACATCCTTTTTTGAGCCGCAAGATCTCATGAATGCACGCATGTTCAAATGTATACAAATGTATATGAAGTAAAATGAAATGTTTTCATATAAATGTATATGATTATTCCATTCATTTTCAAAATCATTTAATTACTTAATATAATTGACTGCAACAGCAGTAATTGCCATAGCGCCCACCCTCAGTGGCACCACTGCTTCTGTTTTGTCTCTTACAATTGAGTAAATATCACGATACATGTCATGTCGGGAGAACTCATTAGAAGCTGGTTTATTCTGCAGGTGTGGCATCAGATGCTCAGCGCTAGCATAAAACCAGACCTGCAGAATTATAACGTCCTCCTGCGAGCGGCGAGGGACTGTGGGATAGGCGACCCTGCCCTGGCGTCTGCCCTGCTCCTGAGGGGGCAGGAGGACTCCGGCCCCAAAGTCACAGCTCGGAAGAGAGGGCAAAGGTCTAAAGTCAAAGAAGAAACGACACATCCTAAACCTTTAGACATCAACGCTTTCGAGAGCTGCTTGTTTGCGTTGCCGGTGGACTCCCACACTATTGATGCTCAGTCAGTTGACAGAGACAGTACCACTGAACTCCCGGAGGCAGAAGTTCTGAGTAGGAACACCAAAACATCTCAGACAGGTGATGACTTTGAAGCCCAGACCTCAAACCTGACTGAACAAACTCAACCGCTGCCTTTGTCCTCAAGAAATGATCTGGCTGGTCAACCAACATCCCAGAGCTCCCAGCTCCCAAACCTGCTGGACCCGAGCACCTGCCACTCAGACGTGGTTGCCTTGGGAACGGTAAGCACTGCCTCCGATAGGCTGGCACTGATGGGAAGTCTGGAGGGCTTCTTGAGTAAAATGGCGAAAGATGGACTGAAGCCCACAATCAAAACCATCACGCTGCTGGCAGACGTCACGGAGCCCAGCAGCCAGTCGGTTAAGAGCCTGATCTCTGTGGCCGCTGAGAGCAAGGTGAAGCTGGACGTAGCTTTTTTTAACACTTTGATCCGGAAGGCTGCCAAAGCAGGAGACCTGGACGGAGCAAAGGTCAGATTATTTTAGTGCTGGTTCAGACATAGCAGTGATGTTTAAAAAAAGTAATTTAAATAATATTCAATAAAGTACATGTTCATCACAATAAAATTCTCAAGCCATGTTTTAATGATAATGTCTCTCTCTTTCCCCCTCCCTCCCTCCCTCTCTCTCTCTTTCTCTTTCTCTACCTCTCTCTCTGTTCCTCTTTTTTTCTTTCTCTCTCTGTCTCTCTATCTATTTCTCTCTATCTATTTCTCTCTCTCAGGCTGTGAAGGCCCTGATGGCTGAGAAGAAAATTCCTGTAAATGCGCAGACGTTCTGTGGCATCGCTCTGGCCTGCAGCAGACAGAAACATGGACTACAGCTTCTCTCGGACATGGAGGTTTGATTATTACACTTAAATATTTGGACAATGCTCTTATCCAGAGCGACGTGAGGTTGAATCGAGTAACAGCTGTAGGATTAGAAGTCTTGCCCAGAGACTCTTCTTGATGTAGTGTGGTCGGATTCCAGGTCAGGGAGTCGCCCATTATATTATTCTCATATTTCTTATCATTTTTACAAAGGAACTGATCATGTCAACGTACCATTAAAACAGAGAAGCTATTTATCTGCATTTATTTTGTAATGTTAGAATTTATTATAATATAAAAATTGTGAGGAAGAATCTAAAAAAGTCAGCCTATTTTCAGTGATATTTGAGTGTTATAATAAAACCTGTGGTTTTATTGATAGCTGCGATATCTGCAGTATGTTTGTAATAATAATAATTTTATTTGTATTGCACTTTATATTTTAGCAATCTCAAAGTGCTACAGAGTAAATGTGATGGTTGTTTGTCCTGATTCTTTGCAGGCGTGTGGCATTGAGCCCAACGCTCATGTTTTCAGCGCTCTGATAAGTCAAGCGTCCAAACGTTTGGACTACGCCTACCTGCAAGAACTGCTGCAGCAAATGCACCGACTGCAGGTCCCGCCCAACGAAGTCATCATCAGGCAACTTGAGTTTGCAGCACAGTATCCCCCCAGTTATGATAAGGTCAGTGTTTTTCTGTCTTTGTCACACATATACACACAAAAGAATGACTGCCATTTCGTGTCTGTCCAACGTGTGTGTTCTTTTGTCTATATATGAACGTTCATTCTAGTAACATCACCAGATGAAAACGAACAATTTCTTCATTGGGCTACATCGTTTAGATCTTTCATGATGCTAAATTGGGGAACTGTTTAACACAGTGAGTAAATGAAATGATAACCAGCGAGAGGCGTCGAGTAGTTTTATCATGAGTCCTTTTAACTGATAAAATACAACAAAAAACAATGTTCTGTAAACATTTTCTAAATAATTTCTGAAAATTCTTAATAAACAGTTCTTCTGCCAGACAATATAGTTTGTGTTTATGGATCTTGTTTTCTTTTCTAATCCATTCTCTCCTTTGTCTCTCCAGTACAAGTCCAAGAACACCTACTTGGAGAAGGTAGACGGTTTCCGCGGTTTCTACAGAGTGTGGCTGGACTTAATGCCAGGCCAGGAGACTCCTCACCCGTGGGACAAATATCGCCTTCCCAAACTGGAGGCCGAACAACATGGAGTCGACTCTCAGAACGACTCCACAAAGCAAAGCTCTGAAACCCCAGAAAGGACTAGTCGGTCAGGTCATTAAGTCAGTGAATCACATCAGTGTAAAAGTTTGCCTCAATCCTGTTCTTGAATTAAAGGCAGATCTGGAGGATAACTGAGTACCACTGTTTTTTTTGTGCATCCTGCAACACGCACCTGAACCACCATCTTAGTCAATCAAGATTGTATTTTCAACTAGATCATGTTAATCTGGTTCTATTAGGGCAAGAACCACAAAGAACTACTCTGTTTAGTGGTGCACTCTGCCAGATATTACTAGGCCAGTGGTCACCAACCCTCCTCCTGGACCCTCCACCAACCCTCCGCCTGCATTTAACCTGCCGCCCCCTCTCCTTACTGCTGAAGAAGCCGGTGTTTCAAATGGTGGCTGGAACTAGACTTCACAGGAAGGTAGATCTTCATGACCAGAGTTGGTGACCACTGTTCTAGGCAGTATTGATCAAACTTAGTATCACATTATCCCATGCTGTGATTCCAGTATCACAATGTGATGTATATTAATACATTCCTGAATAAAGTTAAATCAGACAATTAAAGTTTGCGTTACATCCTGTGTGCTGATAGTCTAAGCTAAAAGATCGGACAGAACTCTGTAATATTTGGTTCTGCTTGTCTTAAAATTATGTTGAGGTGTTTTTCTGCTAGTGTGGCTGAGACAGAGACACACAAGGCCTCGACCAGCACTGCCTCCAGGATTTGATTTTGAGAATCCTGTCTAGGGAATGCTACAGATTTTTCAAAATTACATAATTAAATGGTTCAGATGTTTTTTTTTTTTGTTTTTTTTTGTTTTTTTTTAAAAAGTCATTCCGAGTGATTGGATGTGAAAAATGTATAGAATTTATAGAATCAGAATTCTCAGAGATGGTGAATGGAACCAGATGTCTGAAGAGTTGGATGCCTCTAAAAGCATTGTGTTTTTGTTTTGTTACTATTTATTACATATGAAAAGTCAAAAGATACTGGTAGGTTCACTGGTAGTTTTGGATAGTAAATAAAATGGCTATATTTGTGTTGTAGAGGGTGAGACCCTTAGTTACATTCACCATCACTGTAAATCTGAGTTTGTTTACATCTCAACCGCTAAAATATGCAGGAGTTTTGAAGAAATTGGAGGAATTTCTCTTAATCTATTTGAGCCAGTGAATATTTTTTTCTTAGCATGGGGTCCATTTTGAGAGATACTTTGGTGGTCCATAATTGTTTGTGTGCCTTTGGAAGGCTTTGCTAGCCTGTTGTTTGTGTGCAAATATAATCTTATAAAATTGATTAATTTGATATGAAAACTTTTATGTGTAGTTTATCACTCTTTTGCTGTGGGTGTTAATTCCTCAGATGTGTGGCCTGAAGGGTTTAGCATGCAGCTCAACCCTGGTTTCTTTAACTTTCAAGACTGTAATTTGCAACAAATTTCAACAAGAAAAGACACTAAAGGCTTTAAGTATCACCAATCAATCGGTCATTCATTCATTATCCCAGGTAGATATACAGCCTAAAGAACCTTTTTTACTAACTTGTTTGAGATTATGTGGATAACTAATTTAAAATAGAATTATTTAAACAAATACAATAAGTTTTTGCTCAGAGACCCTCCTTAATAATGTGTTTTACTCAGAAATACAATTGCCTTATGATTTCTGTTCAACGTTGACTTAAAGGTTGATTCTACAGATTTCTCAAAATTACTGTATAATTACATAGTTTAAATGCAAACAAAATCAAAGACAGTTTGGTGTGAATTACTGTGTTCCAGAAAAAGTTAATCACAATGAATTAATCACAGTGGTGGCGACTGGAACAAGATGTCTGAAGATGCCTGAAAAAAACTACCTCACAGAAAGTAATTTAATAAGTTGGTTATAAATACGGTGCCTGTTGCCCGAGACATCGTTTTACAATAATGAGAAACTTTTGGTCGAAAAGGTTTTTTTTTTTTTTAAACACATTCATGCCAGAGGAGTACATGCAGGGCACTGGGAGGCAAAACAGTCCCCAAACCAATGACCACTGGTTCATTTCACCACAGCTGTAAAAAAAAATCGGAAATATTATTGGTTAATATTATTTTTCCCAGCCCGCTGGTGCACAGCAGTGTAATCAAAACTCAAATCAAAGTTTTAGAGGTGAAGACAAACTTCCGTATACATCAATAATTCAGATTTTTTAAAAACTTTTTTTTTGACTTAAAAAAACTACGGTTACCATGGCGACTACGCTAACGTGGTCGTCTTGTTTACCGCTGAAAGTTGCACGGTTGTCATGGCAATTGCGCGCTGAGGTGTGCGCGAGTTCCGCTGTGGGCCGGATGTTGGTATTCCATGGGAGCGCCAAAGTTTGAAGATAGTGGAGTTTCGGCTGATTTTTCCTCTGGGACTCTTTAAAGACGGTCCTGGTCTTCACACGTTTCCGGCACGGTAACGACATGACAGTTAAAGGTTTATATTTTGTAATGTGAAGTAGCGGCGGGGCCTGAGAGGGCTTATTCTCTCTGAGGTGAAGTAGCATTGTGGCTAACAGGCGCCTCACTCTGAGGCTTAATTATTTATCTCACTGTTTACACTTTAAACTCTTTATACTGTTCAGACACAAACACGACTCACTAAAACTCTGAGCTTATCTCGCCTCTGACGATGGAGACAAATGTAGCCGTGATTGTTCTGAGCGACGACGACGATGACGAGTGCACGACGAGCCACGACGACTCCTCCGTCTTCATTGTGGAAGAAAACGAAAATAAGAGAGGTGAGAAGGAGCACGGTAAGAGAGAAACGTACAAAACCAACCCTTCACCAGAGTTATATGGCGTTTTCTTGTGTTGTGGGAAACTAAAACTCATAAACATGTAACATATAAAGCGATAAATGACAAAAATCCCAAATGTTAAGGTGTGTAACTTAGCTAACAATAACTTGGTTAAAAGTAGATGTTGATTTAAGTTTAGCTTTACAGGTATGAAGAACAGATGTGGACTACTAAAGCACTGATGTACGTCGCTCTGGATAAGAGCGTCTGCTAACTGCAGTAAACGTAAACGTATGTAGTCAGCCAACACATGTCCAAAAATTTGTTTTACCGATGCTATGAGTTGCTAAACATTATTGTTGTTGTTGTGATTGTCACTGTCATTATTATTATTATTATTTATAATAATAATAATAATAATAATGTTTTTTTTATCTATATAGTGTTCAGTGTTAGATGTCTGTGTCACCCAAAATCTTTTTCAGTAACATAGGCATCTGGTATATTAGCCTCGTAACTTTGGTGCAAAAATAAACTTCGGACACCAAACATGACTTAGGTACTCAACTGCATTTGCAGTATGTGTAGAGGAGGGATTGTTTTTTTTTATTTTATTATTTTTTTTTTTTTTAGATATCATCATTAGATGATATATGCTTTCTTATTTCCTCTGAATTTCAGCGGTAGCCGAGGTCCCTAAAAGCAACGAAATTCTGGACGAGGACTTAACCATAACTTACTCACAGAAGGCGCATATTCTGCCTCATGCGAGATATGACTGCACTATCCCTTTTTGGTAAGGCTTACTGGCCAGGGCCTGTAATCAAACAAGGTTCTAGCATTTGGAGTGGAATCTGATCCCAGATCAGCACTTCTACTCTGAGAAGCTTCATGAATAATAGGTCTTGATCTTATCATGTTTGTGTGAAAGAGCCTTGCACAACTTTTGAGGTTTTGTGTGTTCATGCCTGTTTTTCAGCTGCACGGAGTGTGTTGTCTCAGGGCCGGAGAATGATAATGCAGCGTACTGCGAGCAGTGCTTCTGCTATATATGTGATAAGCTGGCCTCCACGGTGAGTTTGTGACATGCTGGGGTTAGGGGTGGGCTAATATGAGAATTCTGTTATTAGTGCATTAAATTAAATGAAAACAAGAGATTTTAGCCTATAGTTGCCTAAACTCTTCCAGAGTGCAATAAATTCATCATCAAATATTGGTTCGCTTTACATGGTAAGTTTTTATACCTCTGGTCAAATTACATTGTTTTTGTATTTGACAAAATTTAGAGATTTCTCTGCTCAAACATACCTGGTTCAACTCATCTGTTAATTGATAGGTTTTTAGTGAGTGTTTTTGAGGACAACTACCAAAGTGCTGGACCACAACCCTCTGTTTAGGCACCCCTTCTCTACAGAAAACACTCTTCTGAATATTTTAATGCACAGATACTGTTTATCTAATAAATGTAACACAACATAAAAAGTGGCCTGTGCAAATGTGCCCTGTGCCCATTTGTTATGTTTTATTCTTTGTGTTAACACACAAATAGCAAAAACTAATGCAATATTAATTTGCTTCCTGTTGAAGATTTAAAAACATATTTTATATTAGAAAAACAAAAAATTTAATTGGATCAGGGCTATGCAAACATTTTCACTTGAATGTAGATTAAATCTAAGCATTGGTAAGATGCTGCTAAATAGATTCTGAACAATTATTGTCTGATGCAGAGGTTTTTGGTATCATTGCGCGCCCTACACTGCATGCGTCTAAGGTTTTGGCTTCTTAAGTGTGGTCACTGTTCATCCAAAATGGGGGAAGCAAAGGGAAGTTGTGGAGGTGCAGCCCTAGCTCAGCTTTCTTTTGGAGAGGATGGATGATTTTATGTTTGTTTGTTCATTGGGTGCTCTCTAGTTCTGTTTCTAGGATATCTTTACTTAGTGGTTTGGTCCACAGGCATGAATGTTTGAACCATAGATGTTCTCAGACTGTTTACACTTGCTGTGCTCTGGAGCTAGTTAATATGTCGCCTGCTGTGTTATACTGTTATTGGTGTCACAAACAATAGCGTATTTAACAATATCTCTCGTTCGCTAGGGGCATCTGAAAGCATTTCAGAGTACATAAACATGAAATAAATACCAGGTTTCCTTTTTGAAAAGGCATTTTCTATCTGGTTACTTTCACAGTGCTTAGTAGTTGTTTCCCTTTAGTGTGATGTTATTGCATAGAATTTTCATATTTTATCATGTCTGACCTACGTTACTTTACTGCAAGATGTAACATCAAGCTTTCTTGTGCCGTGTCTTTGTCTGTAGTGTAAGTTCTGGACCATTCCTGGCTTTTGTCACTGTAATGCTCACAAGCGCAGTGTTTACTGGAAATCCCTCCGAGACAAAAGCGTCATGGGATATCTCTGCGAGCTCAACTTCCCTTTCAGTCCCCAGGATATGGATTCGGACCTCAGACGTGCTGGTATGTGAGGCTCTCAGTCAAACTTCATAAACGGTCATGAACTTGTTTAAGCTGAGTTGTGCATGTTTGTGTCTTTTGTCTGAGACAGAAACTTCTCTACAGCAGTTTGCATGCAGCCTGGCCTTGAAGTATGCAGCTTATTTGACTTTGCTTCAGAAACCAAACCAGCTTGTCTGCTCCCACTCAACTGACAGCAGAAAAGTAGATTGTGAGGGGTGTAATACAGGGAACCTAAAGGCTCTCGAATCTAGGTACGTTTGGGGCTACACACTTTCACACAAAACTTGTCTCTGTTTTTATCTTACTTTCGAGGTGCCCTTTACACGTCCTCCTGATGAGTGGACCAAAGAAAATGGTCCAAAATTAATGTAATATTAATTCTCCTGCAAGTTACCACTTCTGTAATGCCTTAACCTTTTATGGGATTTGCTTGAACAAACAGGGTGGAAAATATGTAATATTTGTCCTCATAGACTGATATTCATTTATGCACAAATAGTGACACTTCAGAAATTTTAGCTCAACAACAGCAACCTATATAGCTAATATTTCCCTGTCTGTTGTTTTCTACCTAAATGAACCCATTCATAAATAATCACTGGGGAGAAATACTGTCTATAGCCTACACACAAGGTATTTCATGTACACACATTGCAATTTCAGGCCAATTTGTCTTTTATTTCATAGTTGTGGATAAATGATTTAGAGCTGCACAATATGGAAAAAATATTAGTATTGTGATTATACTGCTAGATATTGCAATTGTGATGCCATTTACTACATTAAAGGGCCCATATCATTACTTTTAAAAAGGCCTGAAGTGTGTAAATATTAAGTTTCAAAATATATACATCTGTACAGTCTACGTATATGACAGCTAAGCTGCAAAACCAGTATGTATTCTAGTCATAGTCTTTGTGGTGTCACAAAACCGACACTGTAAAATATATCTCCTTATTCAGCCTACAGCAGTTTAGACCCACCCGTGCATGCTGAAGTTCTAAGGAGCGTTGGAGCCCATGCTGCAATGCAGGGCAACCAGTCAGAAAAATGATCACTTATATACACACAGGTTGAAAATGGTCATGCAAGAATAAATTATGATGAATTATTATAGCAGTTTTGGGTTACAATGGTGGTGATGTCATTTGCAGCAGCTTCTCGTATAATGTTGTGATCCATTTTGTCTATGAATGTGTATACGTACATACACTCAACAAAAATATAAACGCAACACTTTTGTTTTTGCTCCCATTTTTCATGAGATGGACTTAAAGATC
>JBBPCZ010000089.1:28927433-28946330 GCA_037974445.1 Brycinus macrolepidotus | reverse complement strand
CACATTAAAAAAATCGAAATCGAAATCGTGAATTGGCCAAACTTTATGAAAAAACCTAGATTTTTTTTTTTTTTTTTGCCATATCGCCCAGCCCTGCTTTTTAATTTATACATTTACATCGAGGAATCAAATCCATCTTTTGATTGTATTTTTATTTAATCGATATTCCGAAAGCCACCAGTGCTATTACTGACATGTCAAGATGAACGGCCTCTCTAATTGATTGTGATTGATGCCACTTCTCATATTATATTAAGAAAAATACAATGGCTTTTTAGTCAGATAATTCTGCATAAAAGTACTTATGTTAATAAACTAGCACTAGCCAGTGACACTAGCTGCAAAAATAATCTTTAAAGTAGTTGCAATGAGTTTGGTACACCATTTTAATCAGCCGAGTTAAATATGTACTTATTTTAAACGGCCAACAGATGTTTGCTTCTTTAGTTTAGACATGTAGGCTAAGGTAACCAACAAGTAATGGAAGCTTATGTGGACCGTGTAGTTTTGTACCAGCCCCAAGCTTAAATCATTAACCTCATGCTGTTACTCATAAAATAGACAAAATTCAGGCTTCAGGATCGTAACTGCTACAGTTTTAAGCTCATGGTGATGCGTTTTTGTCCATGTTTATATAATGGTTATATAATGGTAAGATAATGGTAAGTCGTACAGTGTCAAAAACCATATAAGCAAGTCCATTTGAAATTAGTTAACAATTCAAAACTGTTTACTAATTGCTTTTTTGCTATCGGTTGCAGCTTGAATGTGCTCCCATGGGACGACCCTTTGCTCTCGGCCGTGTTGAAGGGTCAAAACGTCTCCGGGGAGAGGCATGTCAAGGGCAAAAGATTAGAGGCTCTTTACGAAACGATTGTAGTGATTCTTGCCAGAGTCTCCCATCTCACGCTACAAAAGAAGTAACTAAATTCTTCTCACTGTCTTATTGGTGATATTTGTCTCTCACAGCCTCATATAGTCAACAGTAGACAAAGAATACATCACTCTCTATCTGCCTGTCTGCTTTGTAGGTACCGTGAGCTGGCACGCTATCTCAAAGTAGTCAAAAGTGACAGTCTTCCCGTGTAAGTAACGTTTACCTCAGATTATGATGTGTGTTTTTAAATATTAATGAACAGTTTTTGCAGTCATGGTTTCTTTTGTAATAAAGGCTGCAGATCATGAAAGACTGGATCCCCCTCTACCTGTGCAAGGTAGGAATTGTATGTCTAATTTAACATCCTGATGCCATAATCCTTCTAATTACACCTGTACATCAATTATACAAGTTTGTGATTTAACAGCACTATCCTAATTGTTTCATTATCCAAACATACTTACTATTATTTGTAGTTCCCTACACATAGATAATACATTTATTATTTATTATAAAAACAAACCTCCCTGTGTCTAGGTTGGTTATTATGCAGGTGCGGTCGACGCCTTTTTCAGCTCCGCATGCAGCTTTTCGTGCGCTGCCTCTAGGCTTAGTCCTTCCCAATTTGCCGCTTACCTCAGAATACTGATGTCAGGCCACGCCCCGTCTGACATACCAGGACCCCCACAACTCAACTTTTGTCCACGCTCGGGAGTAGTCTTCGAAGGTCAGCCAGACCCCTTGCTAAGCTCTGCTTGGACACCTATTGAAGGTAACAGAACATTAACAGAATGGTTAACATTAACAAATAAAATGCACATATAATATTTTCTCGAGACATTTTCAGCAAGGTTTGTTTGTCCTGGTCTGACTAAAGTGTTAGTCAACCTTAAGCTTGCCAAGAATGAAACGGGCTGTGACTTTATTACTTGAATTGGGTGATAACAGGTCACTGTGCTCACTCTTATGGTGGATTTTGCAGCATTTTATGGCACTTTCTGCAATACCTCCTGTGCTGTGACAGCTTTATGATGTCAGGATGACCATGTGGTAAACTCTGTAAATTCTAGACTTTTTTTGTATAGAGCAGTGGAAAATATGATTGAAACATATCATTTCCTAGCAATTGCTTTACTGCTACAGCTAGAATGTAATGTGGAAATAATGTCATATCTTTAACTATTGAAATCTTGGTAGTGAAACTCATGAGTACATTAGATCAGATGCAGCATGCGTATAAACAAGACTACTCATATTATTCACAGTCTTTGTTTGGTCTTGTTTTTAAATGACCCATGTCGTTCTGTTCACTTGCTAAGCTGCAAAAACATTCATCGTTTTTGTGGTGATACGAAAACCAGCATATTTGCATGAATCCACTTATTGGGCTTATTACAGTCTAGCCTCACCCATTCATCCTGAAATTTCAGTTTGTGTTGCAGCCTGGACTGCTTTTCAGTGAGGTGCAATACATGACAACCAATCAGAACAGAGGCCATTTACATGTTTCTGTCTTAAAGGCACATTAAACAGGCAAAGACAGCCTGTTTAATTGCAAAGCATGAAGAGAGGTCAGAAAATGGTCAGGTGAAAATAAATTACAATTGTTCTCCATACATAAACTCACACAAATGTCTTAAGTGGGAGAAATGAAATCTAAGGCTATGGGCCCTTTTTACTTAAACAGGTAATGTATTGTTTGTTTTGTGCATGTAAAGAAAGTTAATGTTTCTTTTTTTCAAGTCCAACAAACTGAAAACATCCAAAAAGGTTTGCTGTTCAAATGCCTTGAGCTCACAGTGCTGTGTTTGTAGGACACACCGTGCTGAAGAGGTTGGAGGTGCTTAAGTTTGCACTAAGGGTTCTCAACTGTAACACTGTAGCCTATGCAAATGTGAGTATGAACTTGAATGTTTTAAACTTTCATTTGAATTTAATTTTAAGGTACTGTTTGCACACTTTTTTGTTAAGGGTGTCAGGTTTGTCTGTCTGTGCCTGTCTGTCTTGTAGTCTGACAGTTGGTTGAAAGTTTTGAATCTTGCAAGCCTGTCTTCAAGTGGCCCAGATGATGCCAAGGACAGCACACCTTTGGCAGAACCTGACCTCAACTTTCTAATGGTAAGAGTTAGTTTGGAAATCTTAAATGACATGATATTGCAGTCCTTTGTAAAACAAACATTTTGAGAGAGTTTGTCAGTTTTTTACATACTCTTCTCCAGAGAACAAGGGACATTGCTGTGGGAATCCTCAATGATCTAAGACAATTTTCCCGGATCCAGATCCCTAAGAACTTTCAAAGGGTGAGACTTCACCAGATTATAAGAATTTTCTCTGAATAAGTGTTTTGTAAATAAAGAGATGATTCTCAGTAATTCTGACATGCTGTCATGTTGGAGGTGTTATGGGTTTCTCCCCTTCCTCTGTGACTGTTTACATACTTTTTCCTGACTGACTGGTTGTTTTATTATTATTTACACACTGATTTAATTGTGGCTCTGAAAGTGGGTTGTTTTATTGTGGCTGTTGTTTTTGTGTCTTTATTTGTCTCTCAGGAATATCCAGACCAGGCCTTGTTGCTGCTGGCTACTGAGGCTTTGGCAGGACGTATTCTCCATTCACGGCTGTGCCCCATCGTGAAGGTCATCATGGCGTTTAAGGTGCTGTCTTTGAGCGTGGTTTACTTCTTATTTTTACATGGTCTTAATTGCGTGTGCGCGTAAGTGTTCATATGTGAAGCGGGTTTACATATGTTCATGCATGTGTTTACATGTGTTCATATGTATTGAGGGTTCGAATTTGGAGTTATGCTTAGAAAATTACTACATATAGGTACTTGGAATGCTGTAACATATGGGCCAGATTATTACTAATGGTGAAATGATTCACAGAATTCACTATTTGATATGATACAGTGGTGTCTGTTCAATTATATGAATATTTTAATGTTTAATGTTTATTAGAGCATATAAAAGTACAACATTTAGTGTCAACTTTTATGCTATATACTGTCCAATCTAATCTTCTGGCCACAAACTCATATCTTAACTCCAAGCTAACACACTAAGCTAAGCTGACATGTAAGTCATGATGCAACCACACAGCACAACCCAGTACATCTGTAGCTTGTAGCTTAAGGTACTTGCATATTGCATATAGTGGCCAGAAGTTTGAGTCCACCCTTGGATTTAAAAAAAAAAACGAAACGATATGCTGCTTTTTCAAAATTTTACAAGGTTATTACAAGAAAACCTTAGAAATATTTCAAACAAATTTAACTAACTGGTTTTCAATATTTTATTGTCTGTAGTTACACATTTAGCCACAAAGGCTCAGAGTATTGGTTTCGAAGAAGGCATACCACGTCCGTAGTGCATTGGTATTCACTTTCTGTTGGATCATGAAAAAAGAAAAGTATCACTCCGACTAGTTCGAAATGAGCATCCAACAAGTAAGATAGAATTGTTTGCATGCTTGAAAAGGTGCTGGACGGGTTTGGATACAAGTTATTTCCAAAAATTGCAGGAAAGGATCTGTGCTGCTGTGATAAAGGCAACGGGAGGTTATTTTGATGAAACTCATAACCTTCACATCCTTTAAATGTATATTGCTAAAGTCTACTTCAGAACTAGTGAGTTACATTTGTTTTTTTATTTCTAACATTTTCTTGTAATAAAAGTTTGAAAGAGCAGCATTTTGTTTTAAAAAAAATCTGAGAGTGGGTCCAAACATCTGGCTTGTTGTGCATGCGTGCGTGTAATCTAGATATAAATATATCTAAATACGTGCACACACAGGCTGTATTATAGTATAGATTTTTGCATGTATATGATATTTGTGTAATGTATTCATATATGTATATATTAATTTTATTCACTTACAGTTGAACCCATGGGCAGTGCGTTGGTTGTTCCACAGTCTGGTGGTGCGGCCAAACGTTTTGCATGATCTACTTTGTGTGATCTTGGAAGAATTGTTGGAGAAACCACACCAACACTTCTTGCTGTGAGTGCACACACCCTAACATACACTATGCAAATACCTTTTTTTTTTTTTTTTTTTTTTAAATAATGGTTTAAAGTGTGCATTCTAAATATTAATCTAATCTAATTAATCTAATCTAAATGAATATTGATGTGCCTCAGAAAAGAGGATGCATTAGGTCAGTCCTTCATTGCGAGTTTCCTGTGCCTGTTCTTCCTGGAGCACAGCGTGGTTCTTGATCCCAACAGCTATCCCATCAGTGCGCTGCTCAGTAGGTGGAAAGAGTGAGTGTCTGTACACTTATCTGAAAAAATGATGCATTTGACCCTTCTTTCATTTATATGGTTGCATGACTACAGAAGCCATTACATGAAGTGTTTCCATGTAGTCATTTTCATTGTCCAGTGTTTGTTCTTTAACAACGTGTCACTGAACTTTTTATATCTTTATATCTTTATAAAAAACTATGAGGGTATATTAACCTAAATACTTCCTTTAATGTAGATCCGACCATCCCTGGCAGCACTACTTAAGACAACAACTTACTTTCAACGTAAGAAACTTTTATAATCTTCTCTTTACCACATCCAGTCCCAGTTCGAGTGAAGTTGCCATAAGCTGCTTTTATCCACAGTTTTTGGCAACAAAAAATTGTAATCTGAATAAATATTGCTTGTTTTTGTAGCCCAAGACCAAGGCTTGTTTTAAATGTGTAGTGGCATAATTTTTGTACAATATAAATCCATGTAAAATCTGATTTGTATTGCCTCTTTTTTATAGGAGGCGATCCTGCCACAAGATAAGCAAAGACTCCTGCAGTTGATTCGATGGAGTAACCAGTAACTGCACAATGAGTAATTACTCTGTGTGTGTGTGTGTGTGTGTGTGTGTGTGCGCGTGCGCGTGCGTGCATGTGTGTGTGGGGAATGTGCTCTAACCAAACGTCGTGACCATTACTCCCCATTTTCCCATCCAACAACCTAGAGCAATGTGTCAAAAGAGTGGAATGCAGTAACAAGAGACTTGTTTCTTCTTGTTAACCCTTTTATGAAGTTTATTTTGCAGTCACTGAAACTTTAAGCTGCACTTTTGGATGGATTTTGAAAGTGGGATTTTTGGAACTTTTTGTACTGAACTGGCAAAGAATACATTGAGAGAGCAAGTTAACATGCTCACCTGCCTTTTTTTTGCCAGTAGATTTTTGTTTTGAGTTTCCTCGATTAAAATCAAGTATTTGATTTAAAATTTACGTTCTTCATGAATCTTTGTATTGATTATTGAATGATAGAAATTCCACAGGCCTATATAGCCTTCATGTTTATAGTTACGAAGTTTCATGTATATCAAGTAAAATGTTTTATTTTTTTAATAATCTCTAGATTAACTTGATTACAGATATAATCAACAAGTGTCCTCTTTGGTTTGGGCTTGCTATTGGATATTTCCTACACTACATCACTATATCAGAAATGGTGGTGTTATTACAACACACTTCTTGTTTTTTTAATTTTGATTCACAATCCCATATTCTCTCAATATTTTGGACACAGTTTGGAGAAAATTATCTGTGGTGTTATTGTGTTATTAATGGCCCCAGACCTCAGAACCATGTCCACGTTTCAGCTTGTTTTTGGAAAAACAGACATCAGATTCTATGTGCCAAAGATGAAAAAGACTACCCAGACTGTTATCAACGAAAGGTGCAAAAACCAGCATCTGTGTCCATATGGGGGAGCATCAGTGCCCACAGCACGGGGGATCTGTGTGTGAAGGCACCATTGATGCAGAGGCTTACACTGGAATTATAGAGAGAGATTTCCTCCCATCAAGACGATGTCTTTTCCCAAGAACTTCATCTGTATTTCAGCAGGACAACGCCAGGCCTCATTCCGCACAAATGACAAGTGTGGCTTTGTAGACATGGTGTGTGAGCTTGACTGGCCGGCCTGCAGTCCAGATGTATTGAAAATGTCTGGCGCATCATGAAGAGGAGAATCGGACAACGACGACTATGGACTATTGAGGAGCTCAAGTCTTGTATACAGCAAGAATGGGCAAAAATTCCACTTGCAAAACTGCAACAATTAGTTTCTTCAGTTCCCAAATGATTAAGAAGTGTAATTAAAAGAAAAGGGGATGTGACCCAGTGGTAAACTTACCTCTATCCCAACTTTTTTGGAGTGTGTTGCCGGCATCAATTTCTTACGTTATGTTTACCAAACAGAATTAAGTTTGTCAGTGAAATCACTGAACATCTCTTTGAATTATCAAATTTCAGATTTTAGTTTTTATCCCATTTTTGGAAACTTCTTTGGAAATGGGGCTTGTAATTGCAAGTCTACTTTTAAAAATAACTGTTTATTAATTTTATGTTGGGGGAAATCCTTACATTTATATACATAAACATATATGTTGACTTCAACTTTTAGTGACCAGGGTAAGCTCCAAAATATCAGAGGCAAGTACCAAAATACAGATGAGATATAGCATTAAATCCATCTGCCTTATAATACTGTGTAGGTCCCCCTCGTGCCACCAAAACAGCTCTGACCTGTTGAGGCATAGACTCCTGAAGGCATGCTGTGGTATCTGCAAACAGACGTTAACAGATCCTCTATGGATTGGACAAGTTTGTCACGTGTCCGTTGTAGGCACTTTCGGTGCTGGACAGGGGTCAGCATGGGCACTCTGACCGGTCTGCAGCTACAGAGCCCCATATGCAGCAGTCTGTGATGTGCCTTTCTATCATTTCCAGCTTGAAAAACTTCTGTGGGATCGGACCACATGAGCTACTTTTCACATTCAGCTTCCTTTGAGAAAAGCAACAAGAGCATCCGCACTACTACTTTAACAGGTCAAAGGAGAAATTCAACGTTTTTTTTTTTTCTATATTTTTAGGCACTCTTTATTAAATATATACTCTTTTATAAAAATACATTTCAGTTCTGACAATAGATTTAAAAACACCTTTTTTCACATTTTTGTTCACATGGAGTGGGACAGAACCATGAGCCTCGCAAACTGGTTAATACAACATTAACGACCAGTGTTTTTTCTATAGTACAGTAATTGCACAGTGTTGCTTTCTCTGTCATATTTGGTGTTACTGCATACCATCAAGCAGCATATTAAAGATAGGGCCTCCATATAAAAAAAAGTTTAAGACGCAAGGAAACAAGCCCCAAAGCATGCTTCTTTTCTTTTTTTTGGCACAGTAGGCAAAAAAAAGACTGTGGGGAAATCTGCCATGCTGGAAGAAAAATAAACCGTATCATAGAGATTTTGCCAGTTTAATGTGTTTAACTAACCCTGAGTAATGCCATTGTTCTGATTTAGCAGTTAATTATGCCCTCGTTTAATCGTCCATGTAGAACACGGCATGACCAAAATTATAATAATCCACAGACGTAATAGCCAATTAATTCCTTATAAGTGGAAAGGAGCATGTGGAGCATTTTAAGCCACATCAGGTATTTTTCCCCATGCACTAAGCCAGTTTTGCTCCTGCACATGCTACCAGAAGCACATGTGGATCAATTCTACTTTTAATAAAATAATCAGAAAGAAATGTAGATTTTAGGATTATCAACATAGCTCCTTTTGGCCTTTGCACAGTCCTTCTCACACTGTAGCACTGAAGTGACCTCTGTAGCCCTTCACGGTGTTGCTCCTGATGGTTTCATTTGTTGATCAAAACTAAATTGACAATGAATGTAGGCTACATTCACACTGCAGAAAAATGGAGCCCAGAACCAATATGTGCAACAGATTGACTACATGAACTTCAAAAATTGACAAAAAATATGAAATACATTTTTGGTTCCTAGTGGCTTCTTTCATGTGTGGTACTGAAGTCTGAGACATGGCAGTACGATCTCCGTCTAATTCCAGATTAGAATTCATTTGACTTTATCTCCTAATTGTGAAAGGCAGGAATTAATCTTATAGAAAGACGAAGTACAGCTGAGTGCGTGTGTGCGTATTGCCACCGTTTTGGTATTGTACTTCTGGGTGAGCATGCTGGGTGGGGCCTTGTTCTTTTGGGCTTGCAGGTCACTTCAGGAGTGTGATATAGGCTATAAGGATGATTTGAAAAACCAAACAAACATGGCATATGCACAGTAAATTGGACTTTACTTCGAACTGCACTGTGCACGTGGCCATCGTTAATGTTCATGAGGATGGTTCAGAGTTTGAAAATTGTACTGGCGGTGTAGCTGTAACGGAGGACCCTGGGAGTGGTATCTGTGAGTCGCAGTGCAATGAGCTCTGAAAGAAAACTGAGGATTTTCTTATCGTCGTCATGAAGATCACCGTAGCAGTGCTCTGCCTTTAACCTCTCACTGTGGCTGCTGGGAAGGTGGAGGCTGTGACTGAAGGTGAGCAGGAACGCCCTGGATACAAGCCTGCTGATTACACTTTGTGCGTACAAGTAGTAGGTGGTGCCATGCACAATCTGGGTCCTTGGCTCCACCAGCGGACAAATCAGCGTTCCTCTGTAGCCTGGGCACCGCAAAGTCCTCTGGTCCACGTCCAGGACGCTGAGGTAACGGCCATAGCGAACTAAACAGGGAGGCGTGCTGGATGAAGTAGGAGATGCCATCCTGGATAAGCAAGAGATTGACAGTTTGATATTAGTGGTATTTTATGTCATAGTCTTTAGGTTAATGGAGCTCTGTAAATAGTTATAGTTTGCATTATGGAAATGTTCTGAAACATTTACCTGTCTTGAAGGGGCACAGCACTGTAAAGTTTTACTTACTGTGATGTCCTTGATAATTTGCTATTTAGTTAAATCTTGCTAGTTAATCTGGATTAGCTCATGCCCGATTAATCTGTATGAATCCTTATATTTTTTTCTTTACAGTTAAAATATGGGAAGCATGTCCACAACCAGAAAATTAAAAAATTGCTGAAATCACTCATTTGAGGTGACCTTCCTGAATGAGGCAGAAACATGGGCTCAAACACATGGTCACATGGGATTATTGCATTTCTCTTTTTGGGAATTTCCTAACAGCCACACAAAAGGATGTCTCATGATCATACCTGTTAAAACCGATAAGTTTCCAGGTCAGCAGGTCAGTGATCTGTAGAGGGTCTGATGTCCAGGGCTGGATGCTCTCACTGTACCTGTCCACATGTGGTGTATAAATGGCCAGTGCTGTGACCCAACGTCTAACCACTATTTCTTCACTGCCCAGCACCACCAGTGTCCGTCCGCTCAGCAGGCTGTACACTGCGTGCACAGCGAATGGAAACTGCCGCAGGAAACGCAGTGCAGCCCGTCCTATCCTGGCACGCTTTCGCCGACTTCCACTCGCACTTTTAGCCCCATGGAGACCTGGAGAGAGACTGAATTCTGAAGGTGTGGAGGCGAGGCTGAGGTAACTGGTGCAGTCTGACAAGTCATCTCGTATAAGCTGCAAAGGCCCCTCTTGGAGAGACCCTGCATCAACCACAGGAAAAAGTGGGCCTGCCACAGTATGCAAGTCCAAATAATTGACCTTACTGAATGCAAAATTTACACAAGGATCAGGTGGGGTTAAAATGATACTGGGTGTCTCAGGGGTACCAGGGATGCTCTGGAAGTCACTGCATTTCTCTTGTCCCTCCACCAGAACTACGTCTTGAGTGCCATGTGCATCCTCCTCCACACCTTTGTCCTCCTGACTTGAAGACCTCTCCTTCTCTTCCCCTTCGCAATCTGCGGTTTCCTCGTGGATGGCAGAAATGTAGGAGGCCCGCAGATCATCAGGTATGATCGAGTCTGTAGTGCTGAGCACCTCAATGCTGTCCTCACTGTTTGCCCGCTGGGTGGCCACCCTACGTTTTCGACCTTCTAAGACGGGCACAGGAAACGAAAGAGGTCTCTGTGAAACTGTTTCCATTGATATATGGCTTCCCTGGGATCCCTGAGTTCTGAAGGACTTCTCCGTGCCTAGCACCTCAATACTCTCCCCACTACTTATGCTGTCCTTCATTGGCATGGGAACTGCCTCCTTGTCCTCACAGTCACCTTCTGTTGGGGCGTCTGGTGTCAAGGGCAACTCATCACAACAAGGTGATGTTGGAACAAGGTTGGTCTCAACTGGAGACTGTCCGTTCACACTGACCTCAAGCTTGATTGGCACCATTTCCACACAGGAAGCGTACGACTCCAGGCTTACAGGTTCGCTCTGCAGTGGAGAAATGGGAAAGAGCGGCGATGGACGAAGGTCAGGCCTGTCGAACTGCCGCTCTGTCTCTGCGACGAGGTCACATGCTTCTTCAAACAGGAAGTTTGTGGATTTGAGATGCTGGAGCAAGTTTTGAGTGAGCTGGTGTGTCATGAGGTAACTGCTATCTCCACGGAAACTCTTCTCGATGGAAATGAGCTGTTTCCGTGCCTGTTGGAGGAAGTATTCATCACACAGCTCCTCTAAATTCTTCAGGCGCTTGTCAAACTGCCGACATGAGCTAGAGCTGACCAGCTGTGGAGTGTGTGACGATGTGTGCGTGAAGACACTGCACTCCACCCCTGGCTCAGGGATTTGGGAGTGCAGTGCGCAGAGGTCCAGGTCAGATTCCAGACAGCGAGGAGCATCGTCTGGCTCGTAGGGAAAAAATTCTGGGTCTCTAAGCTTCCTGGTTGGGTAGGAGGTGACTTGTTTCAAAAGGCTTCTGTGTTCCTGAATTGCTTTCTCTACACTAGCCAGCTCTGCGGCTTTATCAGACCACCGTAATCTTGCACTCTGACCTTCCTCTATCTGCTTCTGCTTCTGTTTCAGCTGCCCAAACCCCTCCTCTCTTTCTGATCCGCTGTTTTTTCCTCCCTCCCCGGCAGTGCTCAGCACAACCGAGCCACCCTCTGATTCTTTTTCCCCTTTATGAAACCCAGAGAAGTGGTTACTTTTCTTTACTTCCTCAATTGTGTACTCACATCTGTCTTTTTCTTTCAGTTTCTCTTCCGTTGTGGTCGGCAGTAATCTGCTGTTCCCTTTCTCATCCTGCTTTTCTCTGTCCCATGCAGATCCATCATTGATTGCCTCTCCCCCGTCTCCATTGACCTCACTGACCAGAAAGTTGCTGAGCCTTTCCCTCCTTATCTCTCTCAGCAATACTAATCTGGTATACTCTAAGTCTCCCAGCCTTTTGTCCAGTTCGTTGGCAAAATTCTTCCTATTTCCGGTCTTCAAACACTCAGATGCTTTGGAGAACTCGGCAGAAAGTCGAGGGAAGTGACTCATAATTTTTTCTTCCTGCGAGGACACATAGGCCATGCAGAATGGTCGTACGAAGCCACGGGCCTCCAGGTCGTACAACGTTAGGTGGTGCACATAAGCATAAGCTCCTTCTCTAGAATCCCCCAGGACCACTTTTGAGTCTTCCACAAAGTTCAGCTTAGCACTGCTAGAACCCGCAGGGCCTGTGAAGGAGGTCTGATAGTCCACTGACATTATCCTGAGGGAGAAGTGGTTCAGATCAAATGAGCCACACGCCTTGGCTGCATCTGGGATGGTGAGTAACGGCTGCGGGCCAACCTGCTCTGAGAACTCGGATACAAGAATAAAGTCTTTGTTGAATTTGACTCTGGATGTCCTGGACCACGGTGACGAGTCACTCGAGTGAGGACACGGCGGGACGGACAGTTCCTCTGGAAGTGCAAATGGGTCTGCGGGTGGTTCCCGGAAATCAGTCTCTGTGGTGAAAGCCAGCAGGTCTGGAGAGCCAATCATGGTGGTACCACAGTCCAACACTTATATGGGTGTTTCTGCAACTACACACACTTTCGTCTCTTGAACCTTTTTAGAAAGTAGGCCTCAAGAATTAATATCAAGTCTGTAATTAAAAAAATAAGCTATATAAAACTATCTAAAAAATTCTGGAATTGTCTTTACAGATAACTATTTGAATTTGTCTTCATAACACTAATGTTTTTTACGGTAAGGACATGTCACTTTTTTTTTATATACTTTTTGGAGTGTGAATGTCAAGCAGTGTGGGCTGCTACTGTAATAACTTCTGATATATTACAAATGACCACAAATAAAATGTTTTCAAAGTCTAATTAAAAATACAATAGTTATAAGCCATAATGGTACCATGAAAAAATGTTTATTGCTTTTCAGTGAATCCAACAACACTTAGATTATTTTAACCTTTGTCCATGGGGTTACTTGTGTTTCTGTTAAAAGTAGGTCTGTTTCTCTTTTATCTACTTTTTTGATCTACTTTTATCTGTTACTGCGAGGACCTATAGATCTACTTAAAAAACTTTTTTTTTTTTTTACATATATGTAATGAGGTTTTATGGGACTAGATTAAAATCATAGACGGACTTGAATAAAAGTATTTTGACTATCAAACGTTAAATAATCTTTCATAAAGCTAAATATTATGTAGGTGAAAGTGTATCGTGACACTAAAAACTATTTTCTGTGCTTCACTCGAAAAAATGTGAATGCGTAAAGATCGGTAGAGGCAGAAACACACACATAAACACAGCACACACACACACACTCACTCGGTTCTCGGAGCGGCCCGGTGACTCAGCCCGGCTCCTCCGGGGAGAGAAGCGTTTCCGAGCGGAGAAATCTCCTCAGTCAGCTGGAGAGTCTCCAGTCCGTCCGAACAACCTCCAAACTCTTCACGTCCCACTGGCAGCCATAGCCCCTCCTGCCAGACCCCCAGTCCCAGCGGCCGGGAGCGCCGGGCAGGGTAACCTTTGCTCGGGGTGGAGGGTCAGTGGAGTGCGGGAGTAAACACTCTGACCGGGGCAGTAAGAGGAGCCGCCTCAGCCATGTCCCACCATGTGACTCAGGACTGAGGGGCGGGACACAGCACAGCCAGCACTGACTGACTCTAACTAACTCTCACTCTTACTGTCTCTCACTGACTGACTCTCACTAACTGTCTCTCACTGACACTCTCACTCTCTTACTGTCTCTCACTAACTCTCTCTCACTGACTCTCACTAACTCTCTCACTCTTACTGTCTCTCACTGACTGACTCTCACTAACTGTCTCTCACTTTTACTGTCTCTCACTGACACTCTCACTCTCTTACTGTCTCTCACTAACTCTCTCTCACTGACTCTCACTCTCTCTCTCACTTTTACTGTCTCTCACTGACTCACTCTCTCACTGTCTCTTACTGACTCTCACTAACTCTCACTCTTACTGTCTCTCACTGAAACTGACTCTCAAGAACTTTTTCTGACTCACACACCCCCAGCCACTTCTCGAGCAGGACAGTGTGTTTGGAAAAGCCGAATGTGTGTGTGTGTGTGGACTGAGCCGTTTACAGAGGAACGAAACGTCCCGGGCCAAGACGAAGCTCAGCGTTCTCGGATTCCTGAGGCTCCACGGACACGTGGGAGGGCAAAAGGGTGAAAAGTGTGAAGCGTTATTAAAGGCCAGAGAGCTCATTTCAAACTTGTAGGTCCAGCTCATCTCATGCCAGGACAATGGGTGAAAGATCCGGAGACGGGGGAGGCCAAGACATAATTCTCAAAACCTTTTGCTGTCGCTAGGACGTTATGCCGTTGAAGAAATTTAGTTTAATGATACGTAAACCAGAAGGAACTGCGTGATGCTGAACTACTTTTCTTTTTTTCGTGATACAACACAAAGAATGTCCGTGCGCTAAAGACAGACCTAATATATCTTCTTCCAAACCAATAGTTTGACCCTTTGTGGCTAAACGTGTTAATACAGACTACAAAATATTCAAAACCAGTCAGTTACATTTCTTATGAGTATTTCTGATGTAATACAATTTTAAACAACGTATACACAAACACAGTGGAACGTCTCTGAGGAAATCCAGCATCTATCGGTACAGGAACTAGAAGTTAGGATCTGTGCTCTTTTCAGATCCTGTTTGGATCGAAACAAAGAAAAGCCAAGAGCTCGGAAAAGAGAGGAGTGAGCAGAAGTAATACAGGCCAGGAGCTAAACCAAGAAAACAAAATGGAGTTAAAAGACAAGAGCAGGAGAGGAGGAGACATGGCTATGAAATCAGTAAAATATGTAAAGTGTGTGTTGTTTTTTTTTTTATACATATACAGACCTACTTCAGTAGTCACTGGGAAGTGGCCAAAAAAAGGTCCAACTCCATCAGAGTATTAATGAAAAGTACATCTGTTCACTTCAGTCAAAGGCACTGAGAAGGAACTGACTGGCAAGAGAGTCACACAGACTTGTGCCTGTCCAACATTTGGCAAATCTCATCTTGTGCTCACATTGGTCACCAGATGATGTCAACTGACTTCTCAAAGAAGAATTTCACCATTTTTTCCTAAAGTTTCTGTGTAGTTCAGTAACACAAACAACTCCGAGCCATTCAGAGTGGTTTTTATGGTGTATTTAAAAAAAACAAACCTCTTCACAGGCTTGTGACGTTCACAGCACCAAAATCTTCCCATGCCTTCTGTTCCTTAGTGACAGTCTGGGATCAAAGGAACGGTAAAGAGCTGGAAACCTGATATGAGGCTTTGCGGAAACGTAACAGGTCACTTAAAGCAGACAGAAAATCTGGAATTATTATTCAAATAAGCTCTTTATTTAGGTACCATTACACAAAGACAAAGTTTGATTTAAAAAAATACTCACAGTAGAATGTTCTGGCAGGCTGTGTCGAAAGCACAGCCTCCCACAGAAGACGGACTCCACTATTAACTTACCAGAGGAGAGAAACGCATTCAGCAGAAAGTCAAATCAGGAAGAAAATCAATCTGAGAACAAACCGCAGTCTCGCTTTATTGCTTTTCCAAAGTCAAACACGCTTCCAAGAGAAGATAAAAGTCACAGTGCTGGTCTGGCATTTGGTAAACGTCCCCAGCATCTACATGCCAAGCCGAGCAAAAAGTGCTGCTGCATAATTAGAACTCTATGGCTAAAACCAGACCGCTGTAGATCACTGGGTTATCAAAGAAAAGACCAACCTGTCGGCTGCCACTGATAACTAGAGGTTAATATAGTCGACCCTGCTTTGCTCCACCTGAAGATACTCGATGTTCACGTGTTTAGCGCAAGCATAAGGCAATGCAGAACGTCTTTGTATCTGTTCCAACGTTCATACCAAACGCCACTCACTGCATAGTAGAGGTTACCATTGAGAACAGGGTGTACAGGTTTCTGTAGGTGTACTTGCTTTACTAGAGCCCATGTTGTGCTAGGCTCTGGAGAACACACTCAGACCAGCAGTTCCAGGTCCTACAGTTCCAAAACTCGCATGACCTCACACATCTGATCCAACTAATCAGTTACAATAACAAGCCCTTCCTGAGTCCAAGAGCGTACAGTTCTCAAACCAGTCCCCAAGGCCCCAAGATGCTCCACATTTTTACTCCCAATCCATCTCGGAAAAGTGCGGACCATCAGGGGGCACGTTTGAGAACCAGTGTCAGATCAGAGAAATCGGTACTCCAGGACTGGGAACCAGTGGCTGGCACTTCATAGGCCTGTGTATGTTTAAGTGTACATGAGTGAGCATGGCTGACCCCCCGCCCCCACTATAAGATGCATGACGCATATCATCACTGTCATAAAAATGTCAAAATATTAGAAATTTCACCAATTTTGCAATTAAAGTTTCTGCACAGTTCAAGTGGTTTGATGTGTAGTGCATCACTCTAGCCTCTAAAAGCTCCCCTCACAGAAAGTTATTACAAGAAATGATCACGAACATGACGCCTAATACATTGTTTCACTATGTTCAGAGAAGACTTCGGCCATTTTTTTAAAAACGCATGGCAGAGAGACAAACTAGTCTCCACGGAAAACATTTTGTGGAGACCCATTTTATATTAAGCCACACAATTCACACTTTACATCTCAGTTGAATTATGCAGAAATTTGGAACAATTGGTGGAACTTTAACTTTATAGGATGAGCAAACGAAAAGTTCTTAAATATAATGCAAGTTAAAATTAAAAGATTTTTTTCCAAATAATTGCGAACCAGTTCTACTGATCTGTTTGTCAAGAAACGCCCACAAAATACAGACGGCAGACGGTATAAGCAAATGATGACAGTGAAGGTATGCAGCCATACACTTTACGACCGCAAAACTCATATGAGCAGGATCTCTGGCTCGCTCACGGCACAGTAGAGCATGAAGCCCATCTCGTCAATGTCGTCCTCAGTGAAGCCCTGTAAAAGATTGACAGTGGGCTTAAAATAACTGGGCAGGACCCCGATCTCCAAGTAGCCAATCAGCTCCGTGATGGCCTGCTGGAACCTATCGGCAAACGCAGATTCTGACCAATCAGATTCTTTCTCACTCATGTGTAGGATGACGTTGCTAAGCTGGGTGCCCGTGAGCTTGTGGAGGGCGGGGCAGTTCCGGCACACTGCCTTTAATGTTTTGAGGCACTTTCTCCTGACCTCCGAGCCGCCGCCTGCCTGGTCGAGGCTGGCCAATCGGGCGGTCTCGCTGGTGTACAGGCTCTGGTACCACACATAGTCGAACGAGCCGGTGATTTCTGGCTGCGCCGCCAGAGTCGTTTCCCCCAGGCGCACAGTCGGGAGCACGCTAATGAACAGCTGTTCATCGTCGTCATGGTTTCTTTCGCTCAGGCTGCGGATCTCCAGCTTGAGCGCCGGAGACCCGAGCACTGGCTGCACCTTGCACTCCAGAGTCCCACTCAGCGACGGCCAGTTCATGGACTCCATTACGGACTTGCCCAGTTGCTCGGCGACGAGCCGGGACGACAGGTAGCACCCCACGAGGTGGCGATCCCAGTAGCTCCGCCCACGAGGGAAATACTCGAGGTTTTCACGGCGCAGCATGCAGTACTGAGGGTGGCCCAGGAACGTGTCCTCTCCTGCAATAGGGGTCCACAGACTGGGCTCCAGCTGTAACACACAAACCACACAACCGGTCAGGGTCCGTAAAATACATTTTTACAGTAAACACCTCAATCTAAAGCTTTTTTAAAGGCAATTGTTTGTTTTAAGCATCTTTTACAGAATTTGGGTTGCATTTAGACTGTTTATGACAATCCGCCAGGACATTTTCAGGCATAATGGATAAACAGCATTTTTATGCCCTTACACTGCAATAAGCAATTATTTTATGATATTGAGGGGGAAAAAAGGCTGGTGTAAAAATAAGAGTCTTGTATCTCAATGTTCTCAATGTAGTATAATTAGTAATCTTTTTTTTTTATTTTTTTTTTTTTTACATTATTTGATAACACACTGTTAAAATTTTGTGATGAACAGACCAATAGAAATGATCCAACAATACATGAAAGCATCTTGATACAGCAACTTCTCCTGTACAGCTACTTAATTGGAGATATGAGGTTTGGTTCCTACAGCAACAATATGTTTACATCACAACAAAATGAATTCTGACTGGTGCTGTAACATCTTTGGAGGGAAGCAGTGAGTAATGTTTGTTTATCTGAGGCTGAGTTGTGGTCATCACCTGACAGTTAGGACGTACGATAGCTAATCAGCCAATTTGGAAACTTTAGGCTTCAGCACACAGAAACCAAACAAAGACAATTAAAATGCTAGTCATTTATATGGCAGTTAAAAGACCTGGCAATTGTTTTCAGTCTCCATCCTCCCAATGAGACAGCGGCATATTGCCATGGGCATAATTATATAATTTGATTAACATTACTTTGAATTATTACATTAATATTTGTTTGTGATAAATCGTAAGGTAATAACTAAGGTACAAAAAATATCTACGAATTAATTGTTGACAGATACTATACCATATATATATATATATACACACCATTATACCACAGTGTCTTTTCTGACACCATTATCGAGAGCTGTTAAGGCTTAAAGTGAGACTTTTTAAAAACACCTCTCTTAAGATGATCTAAAAGCAGGTGATCAAAACACACAGGAAGAAATACACAGCTAACAACATGATTTCACAATATGCGAGTGTGTGCTGCTTCAGGCTAGGTCTGTCAACCCGGAGAGATTCACTTGCCCCCTCACCTTCTAACGTCACACACACACACACACACACACACACACACACACACACACACACACACACACACACACACACACACACACAC
>JBBPCZ010000089.1:28894181-28914314 GCA_037974445.1 Brycinus macrolepidotus | reverse complement strand
GGAACGGGGAAAAAAGGAAAAATCCAAGGTCCCCCCCCCCCCCCCCAACTGAGGAATTGAACTCAGGGCCTTTGCAATCTAGAAATGACTCTGCTGATCAATTAAACACATCTGATAAAGTATGTCAAAATAAATGTTTGGAGGCCAAATTTTGTTTCTTCATTTTCGCACTGGAGACACAAGGTTAATGTGCATCAGGCCTGTGTCCTAAACCACGTCCACATTTCTTCACCACCTTAATGAAGAACTGGATGAGGTTTGAAAGAGTTGGGTGTATTTACAGAAAGGATGTGGAAAAACTTGGAAAAACAACATTTGGACTCTGGGCATGTCTGGACTGACCACATCTTGGGTAAGTGGGAAATTGTGTAAATGTGATTTTTTGCAGAAAGGGACCAAAAAGACTTACAGAGCATGTTTTGATCTTAAGGTGCCGCTCGATTCCCCCAGGGAGCAGAAAGAGCTGTCTCTTTGAGCTCCGCCCAGCCTGAGAAAACACACACAGTAGCAAGTATCACATAACTGATCTGTGTGAAATGTGTGTGTATCTTTATGGATGTTAGAGCATGTGTGTGTGTTCTGACCATAATGGCTTTGAGCTCCATGCTGCTGGGGTACACATTCCTCCCACCAAACTGGAACGTCTTCCTCAGGTTCTGCTCGCAGGCTTTAGCGATGCCTGACAGATACACAACAACCAGCCAGATGTCAAGTAATTACTGTTCAAAAGTTTAAACATTACTTTTTTTTACTTGTTTCATTAAATACTCCAAAGATTTTGAATAATAAGAATTTTTATTAGAACCTCACCCTAGAACCATCACTATAGATTATATTTAAGAGTATATTATTAACTGAAAAATCTAGAGATTATTCTGCCAATTGATTGAATAACCATATTCGCACAATTTATAAGAGCAAATCATTGGCGCTGGAACACCCCCCCCACAACTGGACAACAGCTGAGACTTAGAGTCCTGCGTCATGTAACTGAAACATGACAATTACTGCTGGTTTGGTTTTTATCTTTTTAAAATGTACTTATAAAATAAAAAGTAATTTTACGTTTTAATTCTAAGGTTGATTTGAGCTCTTATAGCTCCCCCTTGTGGGCCAGTAAGGTAGTGTGTGCATCTGCATGTGTGTGTGTGTGTGTGTGTGTGTGTGTGTGTGCGTGTGTGTGTGTGTATGTACCCTGATAAAGAGTTACTGGGCTCCTGCAGGCGTCCTGTAAGAACTTGACCAGGAAAGGCTTGAGAACCTCTGAGCAGCGGAGGAAGGCTGTGAGAATGTAGAGCAACCGCCAGCCCTTCTGACAGCTGTCACTGAGAGAGAAACACACACACACACACACAAACACAAACACACAAAAATGAAGATGAAGTAACTTTAAAGTGTAACTTCTATGTATGTCTTGATTTAGTGTTGGTCTGTGCAAGGCTAATGTAATCAAATACAAATGTTTCTGTTTAACTGCTAAATTTAACATATTTACATATTTAACATACACGGAAAAGTAAAACATTAAATGTGCTACAACTTTTGCACAGGCCACATTTTATGCTTTATTTTGTCCAATATGTTACATTCAGTACATAAACAGAAAGTCTGTGGTAAAATGTGCAGGAGTGTGCCTCTGTAGATACAGAAAATTAACAATGCATGTCCTTTGACCATTCGTGTTCAAACACATGACTGTGCACGTATCTGTCTTATGGATTGCATGAACCAGGCTAACGGAAAATCCACTGTACAACAACAACAACAACAACAACAACAACACATGCATTTATATTATTAGACCATTGTATTTATTTGATCCATTTTATTTAGATTTTATTGTTTTATTTATGAATAATGTTATTTAACTAACCTATTCCTAATTATTAAACGGTACCTTTGTCACACTTCATATTATTGTGAACTTTTATTTTATTGGTTACAAATATTGTACAATGCATTTGCATAACAGAACCTTCTTCCCAGGCTCACATGAAGATAAAGGACTGTACTGTTGCATGTGTCCTCTGCTGTGCATGATAAGTGATACTCTCTATGCATCATAAGTGGGTTTCCACAAGACATTAATAGCTTAAAGATAAAGTATGTGTGAGAGAGTGTGTGTGAGTGTGTGTGTGTGTGTGTGTGTGTGTGTGTGTATGTGTGTGTGTGTGTGTGTGTGTGTGTGTGATAGCTTACGGTTTGGAGCTGGTATTGGCTGTAATTTGTTTGAGAACTTGACAGTACGCCTCATCCTTCATCAGCCCAAACTCTCCAATCAACTGTAAAAAACATGTAAAGTAATTCTGTTGGTCCATTTATAACCCATAAACTCTGTTTACTCTCACAACTGCTTTCATGACTCACACATTGGTTTCATTGCAGCGATCGATTCATTCCAAACAGTCAATGAATAATATTTCTTAAAGGGCCCATATTACAGAAATGTGAATTTTACTTTTAGAAATAAAACGCTTTAGTGCGGTGTATTAACACTGTTACATTTTCAAAACATACCTCCAGTCCATACAGTACATATACAGAAACAAGTCCATTTGAATTTGTTGCTTTTAAGATGTCACAAAAACCAACACGAGTACATTTACACATTATCTGCCAGCCGTCAGCCTATAGCAGTTTAGCCCCGCCCCTTTATGCTTCAATATTTCATTATCAGGGGAGTTTCAGTCTGGACTGCTGTTTGGACAGAGGTCATTTACATATATTAGCCTTACATATAAAAGCCTATAAGACATAAAGAGGGGTTGGAAATGGTCATTCAAAATGAACTATGACTGTTTTTGGTACATAAAATGAATAACTTGTAGGATATGGGCTCTAACAACCGAATAATAATCCCAGAGTTTAAGGCGGGGGTCGTCTTATCTATGATCAGTCTCCAAAAAGTCAACTAGTAATATGAAGTGTGCTCCTGCTTGGTCCCGACCATTTAGAATGAGACTGGTAATCCACTGGTTTAAGGAGTTAAAAATGACATTTTACAGACTGTGACAGAACTCATATGTGGACCTACTTTACCTTCAAAAAGGTGCAGACCACAAAGTGTTCCGACTGGCCTCGGAGAGGGTGGTCTCCCATGAACTTCATTATGGCTGAGCACACAAACCAAAACACACCAGAATGTAACAGACACCTAAAGCATGCGGCCTTGGAAGGAATGAAGGAAAACCCTCAGGATAACTGCAGGCTTACCCAGGAAGATTTCAGACGCGACTCTGTTCATGTTGGGGTCATTGAACTCAATCAGGGACTCCTGGAGGGGGATCTGAGAGAAACATCGGCGGCATTTTAAAGCAGCGTCAGTCAATTTTTGATGACAAAAAAAGGCCAGGCCCTGTTCATTTTCCAAAAATGAGGACATGAAAGGATGGCGTATGCGGTAGAAAGATACGTTTGTGTTTTATGAGGACTCAGTATACTATATATGACTAGCAACAAGGTTTGTGAACATCTCTTGCTCCCCTGTAAAGGTGTTCTTAATTGACTGCAATTAATGGCATTATTTTGTGTAGTTAATCACAATGGTGTTATTTGGTCGAATTTGACCCCAAATAATGTTTTTCTCTCCACTTAAAAACAGGGCACTTTTTATATCTATGTGAGTGGACAAATAAGCTTCATGAGTACATATGTATTATATTTTAATAGTTCTTATTTTAACCGTGTGAATGCAGGGTTCACATGAAACTGAACGGGAAATTTGTGAATCTCATGACTCCCACCAAGTAAGCACAGTTTTAAAGGCTCTTAAAGGAAGCTGCGGCTTTCCACTTTTTGCTGTTGCTTTTGTTGGTTTGCTGCTCATTGATTAATCCGCAGATCTTCACAACTAAGTTTGCTGAAGGTACTAGAGATACTGATCAGCTTTGTTCGCACAAGAGGGCTACAATCAAAGGTTATATCAACATACAACACACAAGCAGTTGGGCTTTAGCCTGCACTACTATGTACAGTTAAAAGGGTAAAACTAGTAAAATACATTAACAGTACTATAAAAAGTAATCATTTACCACTATAACACTGACAGTCCCATTTTTATATTCAGAATATTTACTTGTAGGGTCTTTTTAGTATTCACATACACAGGCTGATGTACTGTAATATATATTTCTTCACCCTACATCCTAAAATTAGGAAATATTTTTTTGCCATAATGCCCCCACTTTAATGTTTGTTTTGCGTGTTACCTTGCTGAACTTGACCATTTCTGCGGGATCTTTGCCTTTGCCTTTCTTAGATTTGTCTCTGAATGAGTCACTGGCAACATGAAACACATATAAACAATATTATTGAGCGTTTACAGTTTCTACTTTTAGAACCAGAAGCAGATATCTGTGTTTGTGATTGAGGACCCAAACCTTTTGCTCCCACTAGACTGTCTGAAGTACTTCTTGGCAAATTCCACCATGTTGTACTGGCTGCCCAAAAGGATGCTCCCCTCCACTTCAGGATTGCCAAAGTCACCAAATTCATCCAACTAGATGAAGACATATTGTGCGTTTATAGTTTACAAACTACATATATATAATTCATTCAGAGTTATCTCCATCATATTGTTCTGAAATTGTATTTAAGCAGCATAAAATATAAATAATTATATATAATGACAATGGCTAATGGCTAACTTTATAAAAATAGTTTATGAATGAGCATGCCCATACATTCAGAATTGATTCCTTACCATTATTATGTCATTACAGTAATATTATCGATTTGTTAACAATACAAAGTGACTGCTGTGACGTATAATCCTATTCATGTGCTTTCTTGCTCTAAATAGCAGTTTGTGACCATTTTAAAATATTTCAGCTTTGTTAGATCAAGTTACTGTGTAAAATGTTACTATGCAATAATGCGCTTAAATACACTATCATTATCAAAGTACATTTAAATAATTATATAATGTAAAATGAAAGTGCATTTAGCTTTGCACAGTGCTGAATTACAGTGTCATGTAGATTTTGGACCACAGAACACTGTGATATGTTCACACCTCTAGCGTGGGGTCCAGTTCGTGTGCAGCAGTGCTGGACGCCACAGCGAGTGCCACGGCTCCTGACGCCACTACTCGACCCTGTTTGTCTCTCGGTTCACTTTTCCTCTCCGCAGGTAAACTGAGGAAGTCAGGAGCTGCGACAGGAACTATGCAGTCCGCAGGAAACGCACCGCTGCGACCCATCACAGCTCCAAACCTCCAGCCTGCAACAGTGATCAGATTGTTGGACTGTTAGGCTTATTAGGGCTGTGGAATGCTATTAAAACAACAGATTCTGAGGTATGTACCGATGTGTCTGGACTTGGGATGCCTTTATAACATCACTTATAAACAGTTATGGTAAGTAATATTGGGTTCTTGTGTGCTTTATAAAGCTTATAGGTCTATGACATTCCTTTATAGCATCACTTTTTACCTCCATCTTTTTCCGTTTATTAGTTTTTCACCTAGTTTGAAAATGTCAGCTGGCTATAACTGTGTCCAAACGAAGAGATGAACCGACCAGTACATGTGGTCCAAAATGTCCTAAAATAAAATCACATTCCATTAACTTCCATTAACTTCTATTAAAAGTAAAAAAAAAAGTTTGAGTTTGGAGATACGAGATTTTGTTCCAACAGCGACATTGTAAATCTTTATGATTATTGTCACTGGGTTTACGAGAGGTTGATGAAGCCTATGCACTGCCTTGACTACTGAATGCCAATAGCTGAGAGGTTCCACTGCCTTGTGGCTGTTTATAATAAAATCCAAACCTGATAAGTTTACTTAAAAACAGAAATTCTTCACTTCACTTAGATATGTAACTTGCAGTGAGCATATAATAATGTAGCAGATGACTGATTACTGCTTCTAATTGTGTAAATACCCTAAAATAACTTTGTATATTTATATATATATTTTTTTTCAATACATGTCTATATTTATATTTATATTTCTAGATTGTTTGTATAGTGTACTTATTATACTGTACTGTTGGTATAGTTTTTATTCTACTGTTTTTTTTATTTTTGCTGCTCTTACCTTTCTACTGTCCACTTTCTGCCGTGACAATGCAAATTTCCCACTTGTGGGACTAATAAAGGTTTATCTTATCTTATCTTATCTTAAAAGCTACTTTATAACTAATTTATGACCAGTCTGGAAGGAGCACAGTCTAAAGCCATGCCACCAAGGCAAAGCAGTACATGTACAGAACCCTGGACAGCGCCATCTCTCCAGTTCCCTCTGGCTCCCCTCTGGGTTTTACAGTGAATAACTCCTCGATTAGATCTTTTGTTGCTGTCTGGAAACTCTGACCGTAAGGAAGCATGGCTTACCAAAGTCTGCTGTGTCTCTCTTCACCTCCTCCAGATAGATGACCTTCTTCTTAACCACACATCCGTACAGCTGACCTGAAAGAGAAGCATGTGCACTATGAAGTCTCAGTGCCTCTGTGTGTTATAGCTGTTCATTCTATAAGCAGAAGTAAACAGTAGACGATAACAGCGATAAATCCAACACTCTTCCATACAACACAAATGTGCAGTATTTTCATATAAATAACTAAGTTGTTCTGTTCTTCAATATAGTACATGTTAAGGAACTTTGCTAGTTCAGTACGCAAGGTACACAATATAAGCCTTTATACTCCCTAGCCATTCTCTAGTAATAGCACAAACTTGCAACATACATAATATATTCTTTTACATATGAAATAGTGTTATTTTCATATTACATCAATGCAATAAATTAGCAATGTACAAAATATATATAATTTACATTTAATTTACATATTTTAACAGTCCAGAACACTAGGACACTAATGATGAGCTGAAACCTAAGTGTGTATGTGTGTGTTTGTGAGTGTATTTGAGAGTGTGTGTGTGTGTGTGTGTGTGTGTGTGTGTGTGTGTGTGTGTGTGTGTGTCTGTAACAATGAGCAAAAGAGAATAAAAGAGACAAAGACAGTGCCTGACCCTCCTCTAATCCATCCATAGCCTGTAAGCGAATGATGTCCCCTTTATGGAAGCTGAGCAGAGCTCGGTCCTCTGTAATGTAATTTCTTTCAGCCACAGCATAATCAGAGTCCTGCACAGAGAGAGAGGGAGAGAGAGAGAGAGAGAGAGAGAGAGAGAGAGAGACTTAACTTACAAGAGGCAATTTTTATACATTGCTGTTCTGCCTGTAATATTTTTTTTACAATATCCTATAAGGTTAAATCCTATTAATATTTCTTTTATGGCTATAGCTGTGTTTAACCATTGGAAACACTTCACACTGGGGTTGTCAGTGTTAACACGTGAATACTACTGAAGATTAACACCTGGAGAACGCTCTTGGGAGATTTATGAATTTATCGTTGATCAGCAAACTAACAAAAGCAACAGCACAGTGGAAAACTCCAGCTCCCACTGAGAGCTCCCACTGTAAGAATCCATTTGTATGAACAAAAGCGAAAAGCTAAAATTGCAGAGGAGTTTGACTCTATATATTATACGTGTGATAGATACACTCATTGACTGTATATATGGAATACATACAGGTAAAGGGGCATTTGGCAGATGCCCTTATCCAGAGCGACTTACAATCATTAGTCACAGGGACAGTCCCCCTGGAGACACTGAGGGTTACGTGTCTGCAACTGTCGGCAAGTGTTTTACCCACTAGGCTACTACCACCCCGTACACCCCGGACATACATTAATTACACGGCCAGCTAATTACATTTCAGTTTGGTTTAGGCACTGACAGGTATCAGTTACCTCTGTTTCCTTCAGGCAAAAGGCAAAAATGTAGTTACTTTTTTCTTTCCTCAAAACAATACACAATATATTTATACACAATAATACACAATAATACACAATTTATACACAATAATAATGTCTAATCAAATTCAGACTGTGGCAAAACATCTACTTGCTATTATGAGAGTGTGGATGAGATCTTCCCATTCAGAAGAATTTCTTTAGTTTGAAAGAGCTACATTATTATATTCATAAATAATTTATATCCAATAACACCAGGCTTTTGTTACCGGTTTCTAAGGGTTGAATACATTAGAACTGTTAGAGAGTCATGGTGATAAAGCAATACAGATTAACGAGAGGAAAATTTCTGAATGAATTTTAATGGATCTGTGAATTTACTGCGCAAGAGGATGTCTGGTTTGGCATCAACTAAACTGGGAAGAAAGTTGGGTAAAGATGTAATCGCTGCAGTTTTGGCTCTTCAGTTAGAATGATTTGAATTGTGGATTGAAATGATCTATCAACGAGCAGCAAACGAACAAAAGCAGCAGTAAAGTGGAAAGCTCCAGTGCGTACATTCTAGGACGGGAATAAAAAAGCTGTTGGCTCACTGAGAAAAGCGAAGAAGAAATAGAGAAGGCAGTTGACCTTCTTGAGCTGTGAGATGAAGAGGTCCACCATGTGTTTGATCTGCGGAGCTTTAGCTGAGAACAGGATCAGTTTCTCACTCATCAGGTTAAACTCCAGCATGTTCGGAGATGGGATGGTCACAAAGAGGATATCAGTGTAGCTACAAGAGACAGAAGAACAAGTTCATGTTTTAATGCACTTAAAGTCACCTTCATACAGTCGAACAACAGGACAACACAGCTTTGTAATAGGTTTATGTACCAAAAATGTATCTTCTTTTATTCCATTTAAATTAAACAAGTTGGTTTTTTACTGTGCCTTTAAGATGAAAATATGTAAATGAGTTCTATTCTGATAGGCTGTTATGTTTCAAAAACTTGTATGTGCAGAAACATTCCGTATAATCTCAGTGTGAATGGGCGGGGCTAAACTGCTGTAGGGTGAACGGGATGGAAATATGGAAATGTTTTTTGTGACATCACAAAAGTTTCTGTCTATGTACTGTACGGACTACATGGACTGACTGAACATCTTTTAAAAACTTTTACAGAAGTAAAATGCCACATTAATCAAAAATGGTTTCCCATAATATGAGCAGCTCTAAAGTACTGACTGCACAGCTGTCATATTAGTTCTCTCCTGAAAGCGTGGCTCCTTCAGACAGATTTATCTCTGATCCTTTACCCTGCATTTACTCTAGCTGTTTTTTTCCCCCACAGCCGATAGTGACCAACACACATGTATGAGGCCTACAGAGATGTGATGGACGCAAATGTTTAAAATTCATTAAAAGGGAAGGGTAGGAATTAAGCCTTAAATAAATAAAAAAAAATACTATTCTAATCTATGAATAATATCATTGGCAATATAATGGTATAAAATGAGCCACAGTGTGGTACCAGTCCATGGCCCACTAGTTGGGAAGCTCTAGGCTAGGGTACGCTACCTTGTACACTTCGGTGGTTTGTACTGTAGGACTGCGCCACTACAAAATGACAGACTCTCAAAACCGTGCTCTACGGAGGGAACAGGAGATGAATTTATACTCTACCATTCTGGGACTGGAGTCAGCACTGTAGAAATTTAAAACAGGTCAGTCAGTGTAGCGTACCTGTATGGTCGCAGTACTTTGAAGTAGTCCGGAGCAGCAGCACTACTTTTCACCGTTTTCAGCAGCTTGATACCAGAGTGAGACACCGCTAACACCTGGACTCCAGTACCCACACTGCCCTACAGACATACACACACACACACACACACACACACACACACGACACTTTACAGCACAGATACCGGCAATAACATACACTGCAGGCCAAAAGTCTGGAAGCAACATTGGCTTTGTATTCATTTACAAAAGGGTTGGATAGTAAGGCTTCATAACACCTTTATGAACCTTTCGTAAACACTTCTAAAGGCCTATTCCAATAAGCGTCAGGTGTCAAAAAGGCTGCTTAAGGTCATCATGTCACTTTGGAAAACTGCTGTTTGATGAGATAAGCCATTATTAATGTTTATGTAGTTTTGTCTTAGTTGTCATTAAAAAGGTTTATGTGTTTTATAGCCCTATGCACAGCGTGCAGCGAAGCGTTGCTGGTTACTAGGGGAAACCTAACTAGCAGGTGGAACTGGACACTGTTTAATTTGGGGTGAAAATTTGAACTCACCGAAGCAGGGAAAAGACGAGAAAAATAAATCTCCCATGACTCTCGAGCAGCTGAGACAACGACCTTCTTCACGGTCTCATCCCGAACATCTGCGTTCTGATCTATGCTGTGTTGCGCTGTTACACACACACACACACACACACACACATACACACACACGCTCTTCTCAATACAGACAGGCAAAACTGTGGTAGCTTGGCAAAGCATTCTGAGACTTGAAGTTGACCTACTGAACAGAGTCTTCATATTCAGCCTCTCTTCTTTGGTGATGCGCACACAGGCCTCTGAAAACGTGTCATTAACAATCTGAGGGAGTCAACAGAGCAGAACCGATTCAATACTTCTTTAATACTTCTCTCATTATAAGAAGCAGTAAAACAGTCCTTTAGCTTTTGTGTAATCCCGCGGTCCTCACAGTAGGGGGCAGCATTGCTCTTACCTGCTTGAATATGATGTCCAGCACCAGAGGGTGATTCCAGCTGTCCTTGGGGTAGAAAATCTGAAAAAGAATAGTGAGGTGTAAGACCGGAGTGATACCAAGTGGCTAAAAGAATAATCTTTTTTACACCAAAAATGTCATTGTTCAACTATTTATGGACATCTCCATTTTTAAATCCATTGTTTTAACTCATTTTTCTGTCAATATTTAGATCATTATGATTATAACTCCTGGGTTGCAGCACTATATGAAAATTAGAATAAATACAAATGAACAAAAATAAAAGTAAAATAGAGAAAATAATTTTAATACAGTATTGTGACTGGAGCGGGTACTGGATGGTAACTGTAAATTTCCTCAGTTAGAGGTTTGGAAACCGTCAAGCTACCCACACACACACATCAAATCATAGTGTGTTGTTTATTAGTTTATTTGTATTTATTCTGGTGTTAGTGTTTTAGAACAAATCGAAGCTTATTGACCAGACAAACAGCTTCATTTTATTATTTCCTCAGACGTTTACACAAGCGTGTGCATACACTTTGTTCATGCATATTATGTTCATGACGTTTGTCGAAGTCCCCAACGGTCTACTTAGTTTCCCTGCTTGGCTCCAGTCTCTTTTCCTTGCAGGGTCTTTTCAGTGTGTTTCACTATGTTATCAATTCTGCCATCCTCTAGTCCTGCTGACCAGATATTTTTGGTTGTCAGACTAGTATGAAATAGTTTAATAAACACAAAGACTCTTCATACCTTTATAAGTAAAAAATAAGACATTTTCAAATAACTGATGGCAGTGTTTCATTCAATATTGAGACTTTATAAGATCTATGGGAACCCTGTTTTATTTATCATTGTTATTAAATCTAAGATTTGATTTCTGTCATATATTATACTATATTATATACTATATTATATTATGCTAAAACACTACACTTCTTCAGTAAACACTGTGTTATATATCCAATGCTTACTAAGCCAGACCTTAAAAACGGTTATGTAGGGGTTCTTTAGTAAAGATAACGGTTTGTACCATATAGAACCACTTGGTACTATATAGAAGTTAGTTATTACGACTACTAAGATATAATTGTTTCATTATCTGCACATTCCTACAGTTTGTGTTTACTTAATTGCCATAATATTAAAGAATGTAATAAAATAAACAACGGAGTATCTAACTATAACATATAGTGAATATGACCCAAAAATAACTAAAATGCCCTGAGATGTCGACCCAGATATCACACAAAAAGCAAAACAATCAAATACTGTACACACAAACCTCCTTCCTAAGGTAGATCTTCCAAGGTACGTTGGTGTATGTGTAGCGCTCCTCGGTGCTGCTGCGGTGGAGCTGTGTTTGGATGGTTTCTGATTCCACTGGCAGATCTCTGGACACTGGAAACACATTATATTTCTAAATACACCGCGTGATGCTGGTTGTCTGTGTATGGGTTTTGCGTAAAAAAATACTAAAGTGAAAACATGGCTTTCTGTTCACTGTACACTCTCAGAAACCGCTCCCTGCCATCCATCTGTCGAGGCACAGTTTGTCCTCTAGTCAAGTCTTCAAATCTGGACCTCGATTCAGCTTTTGTTCCTGTATTTTGTAATGTTTGTTAGGTATGACACTAGATGGCCAGTTGGTTACACTAATTGTGCCTTTCCACTGGCAGAAGAAACTGTATTGTACTGCAAACAAATGTTTTTGCGTGACTATCACGGCGCTGCTTGACAGCAGGGCCAAAAGCGAGCTGCAGGTGAGCTGACTGGGTCACTGCTTTTTGATTGGTCAAAATGTTGTCATGACAACGGATGGCCATTGTTTATTTTTTTATTGTCTGCGCAGAAAAACAACAACGGAGATACAAACTAACAACTGTGAAGTTGAGAAAGTACAAGCACTACTAGTTGTCTGGGCTCAAGATAAATTTTAGTGAGAGTTTATTTAACACTGTGAGACACGTGAAGGTATACCAGGACATCACTAACGAGTTAGCTGGGTTCGGTATTCATTGCACGGCTAAACGCAGAGAAAAAAAAAACTCAAACAAGACTACAAAACATAAAAGAACACAATAATGAAAATGGTTCTGACAGAATAACTTTCCGCTTAGAAATAAACAATTGTCTGTATAGTTTTATGTCATCATTGCACTGGCAACAGATGGGCTACAATGTGTAACTGTACACCTGTAGTGAACCTATAAAGTAGACAGCTCTTATAAATTGGTCAGAGTGAAATAAAGTGAACAGTGAGTATGTGTGTGTGTGTGTGTGTGGGTGTGTGTGTGTGTGTGTGTGTGTATGCGTACCATGTGGGGGTGGTATATTTAATGGGGGTTCCGGTGCTCTCTTCTTTGTACTTTTGGTTGGTTTAAGGCCTGGCTCTCTTGATCCAGGGACAGGAGCTGGAGCTCTTCTCTACACACACACACACACACACACACACACACACAAACACCATTTAAAACACAACATTTAGAATCTTTCTTTAGCAGTGTGATAAGTGTCAGACAACAAGCAAGACACATGAGCTTAATGTAACATTTAACATTTAACCTTAATAATATCGTTAAATGCATTTACACTGTAGCATGGAGCAGACCCTCTATTTACACCTCACATCAACACATATCTTTAGATCACGTGGGAATTTCACTTGTTGATACAGGATGTGTTTGTGTGTATGTTCCAACGTTAGTACGCTTTGTTTTGTTTTTGTACGGTTTTAGTACAGCAGCCAAGAGTGCCTTTCCTTTATGGCTCAGAGGCTTTTTGAGCTGGCTGCCTTGACAACACTACATCACAGCAAGACTTCTTATTTTGACAGTCCAGCGATGCTAGACAGCAGCTATGAGGCTTTTTGGGCCGGCCACTTGAACATTACTACACCACAGTAGCAAGGCTCCTTGGGCTGGCCTCCTAAGCAATGCTACACCACAGCTTTGAGGATTGTCCAGTCTGCTGCCTTGGGCAACTCTATACCACAGAGACAAGGCTATGAGGTCTCATGGGCTGACCTGGCAGTTAAGGAAACCTTCCAGCCCAGCTACCGCGTGGTCTGAGAAGGATCCCCCCTGCCACCTGGTAATTGTGTGCAGGTTGTGGGTTGTTTTGTTTATAGTTTAGTTTGTTACACCTTACTAACTTACTGAGTGCTGACTAGAAGGGTATAATAAAAGAAAAGATGGATTGAGAGAAGATGCTGGAATCATTCCTACACGCTGGGCAGTTGTCAGATGCAGTGCGGCAATTTTGTGAATCATCATGATCACAGATCAGAATTAACAGCTTATTGCAGACATGGGAAACATCTGTTCAGAGGATTGATAAGCTATGACTGAAGTCTGAGGCGTACTCCCGTGCATTAGCTAAAAATGGTGAAAACTGATGAATTTTTAGTTTTGTTGCTATCAGAAAGGGCGTCTGATTGAAAGGAACGCGTTGCTACTGCCATAAGCTGGCGGTAGTGTAACTAAATACTGCCATTAAACAACAAAAGAAGAAGAAGAACATGGGACCAGATGCTGGTAAAACATGCCTCTCTCTCTCTCTTTCTGTTTGTGGAGGGTGGGGGAGGTCACAGAATGAAAACAGAAAGCACCTGTGGAGGAGGCGGATTGTCCATCTGTGTTTTCAAGATCTGCATGGCTTCGTCGTGTGGATTCAACTTTTTTACAAAAGCTCTGCCTTCTCTCCTGCTGTGGTGAACAAACCAAAAAGCAATTGAGCTTCCCAACAGTACACAGCCTTCAGTTGCGTACAGTGTTAGTCCTATGACTAACTATATCTGTAGGACACTGAAATGCTTTCTGAGAGCACAAAACACACACCTCCTTATCTCTGACGCAGGCTCTGGGGGTGGTGTTTGGTATTGTTTAATGATGTCCTTTATGTTGTGGCTGGGAATGATGTGTTCTGAGTTGGAGACGGAATATTTAACCACCTCTGTAGCAGGAGCTGGAGCAGTACGCATCGGACCTGAGACTGCCACTGGGGCTGAGAGAGAGAGAGAGGGAGAGAAGGATTATACAAACCCATACAAACCCACCCACACATACAAAGAAAAAATCAAGAGCATTTGACATACTGTGCTTCTTGGCAGGCTTGTTGTCAGTAGTAATGGGTTTTATTGGTGTGGGAGGAGCTTGCTTCTTCCCTAAACTCCCTTTAGCTCCCTTACCCTAAAAAAGTAAGCAGTATTATACAGTGCCAGAAACCACATAAGCAAGTTAATAACACTTTCATTCAAGTGATGATTTACAATGCTCCCACAATGCTAACTCTTGCAATACAAAGTGGCCAATGCATGGAAGTACAAAGTTAGTGTTTCTAATAAAGTGCAATGGTGAGATTTAGTGCAAGTGTACTGCAAGTTCATCTAACCTGCGATGCTGTGCTGCTCCGTGGCTGGGGGGTCTTTAGTGGGCCGATTTGACTGGGTTGACCCTGCCCTTCTGGGCTGGTAGGGGTTGAGGGTGCTGGGTTTGGGGCGCTCATGTAGGGGCTAACAAGTGGACCGCTGTAGGAGGAGGATGGAGTGACATGGGCGTAGGGGCTGGGTGGGATGTTGGCATAAGGGCTTGGAGGGACTGCAGGGTAAGGGCTAGGAGGCATTGTGTTGTAGGGTGTTGGGGGTGGGCTGGTGGGTGGGCTGGTGATTGGAGAGAGGGGTGGGCTGGAGATGGGGCTGGTCACCATTGCCATGGCTTGCATGGTCATCTGCTGGGCCTGATTAACAGATAAAGAGAACTCCAGATAATGAACGAATTCTGAAAATCTGCATGAATTACTGACCTAAATAATTGACAGACAAGATCTAGTTAAATAAATACAAATGTAAATAACCAATAGAGTGGTCTATTATGGAAATTGACTTTTTGATGAATGCAGTCATATTACATATTTCTCCCATAATAATAACATCAGAATAACACTGAGGACATTGTTGTCTCTTCTGACACTGTTGAGCTGCTAGCGAGCAATGAGGGTTGAAAACCTCTGCTGTAAAAATTCCTACTTAGTAGGAATATAGTTAGTTTCCAGTTTTGTTAATCATAAACATTTCCATCTGAATATTCGTTCTTAACCCTTCCATACCATGATGACAGCTTGCTGGTTGATAAGGGCTTGTTGTTGCTGGGCCATAACAGTTTGTGGATCTGAGAGATGTGAGACACAAGATGAATTAGAAACAATGCACTGCCTGTTCCCATTAGCGGTACTCTAATTTAACTCAACATTTAACTCTTCTTTTGTTGTGAACACCTGCTGTGCTGCTCATTTTTTCTCATTCTAAGCATTTTTTCTCATTCTAAGCAGTTGTGCTCTCACTACCTGGAGTGGGTGATGCTGCAGGAAGTCTGGGCATGAGCGGTACTCCCGGAAGGGGTGGAAGCACTCTCACCGCTGCAGCATGCGCACACACACACACACACACACACACACACACACACACACACACACACACATATTAGTTAAATGAAGCAGATGCACTGATTTGATTTCTGTGTGTGTGTGTGTATGTGTATGTGTGTGTGTATGTGTGTGTGTGTGTGTGTGTGTGTGTGTGCGTGTGTGTGTTTTAACCTCCTGGTTGAAGAGCTGCTGAGTAAGGGACACTGGCTGCAGCTGGAACTCCGTTGTCATGGCCACCACCCACGCCCCCTCCCCCTTTCATTCTGCCAGACAGCACAGATGCATCCATGTCCTAAGGAGAGAGAGAGAGAGATCAACAATAAGAATGTAGCTTAACCCTTGAAGGTCGCAGTTAATGTTGTAACAGTCTCGCCCCGTTCTGTTCAACCCCTCTCTGTCTCGCCCCGTTCTCTGTCTGTCACGCCCTGTCTTTTTTTCACCTTACCTGTGTTTTCTGTTTGTTTCATTCCTAGTCACACCTCTGTTCCACGTGCTTTCTGTTTTCATTATGCCTGCCGTCTCCCTTGTCCTGCCCTCCTATTTAGCCTATGCACCTGTTTATCTGTAGCCCCGCCTTGTTTTAGCTGTTTCATGTTTACACCTGTGTTTATACCCCAACACCTGTGTTTATTGGTCAACCCTAACACCACCCTCGTTCTTGTCTGTACTCAGCTTATTTATCCAGTATGTCTTTTGTTTGCCTATGTTTAGTTTTGTCACTATTATTCCCATTTTACGTTTCTTTTCTGTAAATAAAGTCTAACTCGCAAGTAAGTCCACCCCACCTGTCTTCACAAAGGTATGTAATAACAAGACCACAGGGGGGGAAAAGTACAGAACAGTAATACTGACATAATACAAAGAAAAGAATGGAGAAATAGAGGGGAAACAACACACAATAACACATGAGAGTGAGTGCTATGCCATAAGATATCTGTACTTGTGCTCTGCAGTCGTAGGAACAAGGCCAAGAGCTGAAAAGATCACAGTATTCACAGTGGAGCACAACCTTGAGTGTATTATTGTGATTACACCAAAGTTTATTACCTTTATTGTCATATTTTGAAACTACAATATCACAAAACCTTCAATATCACAATACCACTTCACTTCACTTCTTAACGCAGAGGTTTTGACATTTGTGTAACATTTAAATGCAATGTCAGCAGCTCACAGCAGATTAAAAATGCAAACTGAAACTGAAACACTATAAAAGGAAGAATGAAGGAGTCCATTTTTCTCCACCTTATGGATTACTTTCTCCTCATCTTGTTTTGGCCTGGGTGTTCTGGACCTTTAGTATTTAAGGTAGAAGAACATCAGCATGATGCATATGTCAAAAACTGAGCTCTCCCACTCATGGCTTTGGTTTGGTTTGGTTTTGTAATTGTCGCTTGTTTGTCATCACTGTTTTGTTTTTCAGTGGCAACAAGCACGTAAAGTGGAGGGATACTAAAAGAGAGTTGGCTAGAGTGCCTTTATCGGGACTTACTGGCGCTTCCCAGAGAATCACAATGTTCTAACTGTGGTACAACTGTGTTTATTTATGTTATTTATGTTCTTCTTAAGATTTATACATTTTTTTTATTATTGTTTTTATGAATATTCTTTTTATATCTGATACTTGACGCCTCTACAGTTTTTGAAATATTGGCATGGTTCCAATCAAATATCAGGTGTAGTGCGCATGTGTTCAGATTTTTGAACGGTTGATCAGGTTCCATTTAAAAAATCGATTTTTGTGGTCGACACGCCTCTGTAATGTATGGGCAGAGAAAGTGGAGAGCCAAGTTGCATTAAAAATCTGTGTCTGTGATGTCACGGTTATGGCGGCCGGAAGGCGGCAAAATATCACGTCTGGTCCGCCTCAGTCACGCCCCTTACGAAGCCCGTCCCCCAAGTTTTGAACACGTGTAGCCCTGGACGCAGAGTTGTGACGTCATATGTTGTTGTGTACTTGGCCATCAGGAACCTAGGCGGCTGATGACAAGTCCATGTGAGTCTCATTTTGTTAAAGTGATGCTTGTTAGATGTGCTAGTGTTTGCGTGGTATGATTGGTTGTCTCTCTCTGTGTCTGGGTTTAAAAGAGCAGCCGGTCCGGAGGAACGGCACGTGGTCACCAACATCCAACCTCCAGTTGTGTTTGTCTCGGGTTCGTATGTGACTTTCTGAAGTACCTCACCTGCGTCTGTGTGTGTGCAAGCAGCCTCTGGACTCGTGTGGGAGATCTACTGAGCTCTCTCTCTCGGGAGCGGTTCTCCAAGTGGCACTTGGAGAAGCCTCTGTCTCCGCTAGCCACTTTCATGTGGTTAGAGGCTTCGGACTTCTATACCAACACCAGTGACTGTTACTCTGTGTTTGTTTCTATCTGTCTCCGCAGGCGGGAGGTGTTTACCCGTATCCATTGCGGGTTAATCAGTGGAACCCCTCGTCAGGCTAGTTAGCCTTGGAAACCGCAGCTCGGCTGGAAAGACCGAGAGCTCTCACGTGGCGCAGGTTCTCTCGCAAGAGTGAGGAGCTCCTGGGACCTCTTTGTACTAGCTTGGATTTGGAGCTCAGCGAGCTCAACCTTTCGTTTGTTCATTAAAAGCTTCTTTGTGAAACTCAACCCTGTTCCTGCAGTGCGTCCTTCTATTGCACCCGACATGACATAAAACGCTGAACAACAATTCAGTCTTACAGAGCAAAATAGACAGTAGACTCATAAACAGACTTCAAGACACTAAGCTCAGGTCAGTTATAAAAAAAGACATGTGTCTCTGTTTGTTGTGGTTGAATTTAAAATAATCAGCCTGTGAATGCAGCTATGCATGCTTTGCCAGTTTTTGGGCAAGAGGAGTTCGCTCCTCCCGTTTTCAGCCGTCTTTATCCATAAATGTCTTGGTAATAGACAGCGAGTTAACGCCCTCTTAGTGGTTCAGTGGTAAATCACTGGGCATTGAATGAAGAGAATTAGAATTAAGATGCTGCCTAGGGCCTCCAAATGATCAGAAACTGTCCTGCGCCTACTTAGTCTCTCTGTTTGAATGTGGGCCACAACTCATTAAAAAATAACACCCCCATTTGCTGAGTGTCATTTCCTTGTACTGCATGTAAAATGATCAGCGCGCGCACCCACACACACACACACACACAAAAACAAACACACACACACACAAGCACTTACAGGATACACCAAAGAAATGTAGCTGTGAGAATTACAGTAACTCTGAAATGGAATCACTCTTCGTTTTGCACACACGCACGCACGCACACACACACACACACACAGGTCAGGTAGCATTTACAGAGCAGTCGGCATACTTGTATCTCACCTTTCCCAATTATACACCTGATATTCACTCAATTCACTCCTGAGTGTGTGTGTGTGGTGGGGGTGGGTCAAGACTAAGGGCTAATAATTGCAATGTAACATGAAATGTGTACTAGTGACGTGCGGATCAGGACCAGCACCTGTCCGACCTGTTATGAGAGCCAACCCACCCCTCTGGGTTAAGGGGTTGTCATGTGAATCACTACAATTCACAAATATGGGACTGAGATCTACTGTATGCTTAAGTGGGAGAGATAAAGAAAATGTGTATGCGTGTGTGTGTGTGTGTGTGTGTGTGTGTTTGCTTAAAGTGTCAGTGGATCTCTGTACCCCATTTCTGTCTGACAGTACTGGGTCAAACAGGCTGTCCAGATAGCGGTCCATTCCCTTGTGAGCTCCGTCACTGAAAGGATCCGAATCTGTTAAGACAAACAGACACACACACACACAGTGCTGGGTAAGCTACTTGTAAAGTGTAGTGAGCTAAGCTATCAGTTACTCAACAATAAATTAAGCTTCACTACACAAAAGTTACCACCCATAGAAATGTAGCAAGCTAAGTTACACAAATATGGCAAAAGTAGTTTACTACATTATACCAACCTAATGCCAGATCAGTGCAAAATGACAGTCAGATACACCGGTTAAAACATTTATTAAAGAACAGCCCATGATTTAACACAGTGTAGACACTGCACTATGTGAGGCATCGAGACATAAATAAAAGCTTACTGCTGGGAATAAAACAAAAAAAAAAGTTATTGACCTACTATTAGGTAACCCAGTACTCTAGTAAACAAACTATTTAGTACCAAATTAAAGCTACTGTGTAGTGTACGATGGGCAAGACATGGCTATAGGTTTAAATCAATTTAAAATTTCTAGGGAAAAGAAAAACCATATTAACAGCCATC
>JBBPCZ010000089.1:28856873-28877108 GCA_037974445.1 Brycinus macrolepidotus | reverse complement strand
TAATATATATATATATTTATGCTTGTTCAAATGTACGTCTATGCATCCAAGAACTGAATTAGCCCGCAATGATAAACAGTGTCGGAAGTGTAAAGATATTACCTGAGGAAAGCAGCTTTGGTCATCGAGAATGCGAAAAATCCCATGAGGCTTTGCAGCTATGAGGTCTATACACGCCTGGTTGTCAGTAAAGGATAGTTCCCTCCATTCGATCTGCTCTCGTACATATTCCTCCTATAGAATTGATGTGCACAAGAGTGAATGTGAACATGTAAGAGACACAGACAGGACAATTCTTTTAATTTTAAGTTTTAATTATAAAAAGTAGCTCTTAAAGGAACATTGCTTCATTTTTCAGCCTAGTCTCTTAGCTTTTCTGTTTTATATGGTAAACATTAAATCTGACACTTTTCCCCTTACTGACAAAAGGATTTAAATCCTCTTGAACTGCTTACAAAGGAAGCCAATGGGCAGTTCTGTGAATGAATAATTACACAAAACACATTTTTGTGAACTCTGTTGTTAACATATTTGTAAACGTAGATACAATTTAGTCTTACTCGTTTGCCGGAGGGAAGAATCTGTAATCATTACTATGGTAGTGATGCGAGGGAACTTCTCCAGACTCCTCCTGTTCGCCATATATGCTTACTACTTACATTTACATCATTTGGCAGATGCTTTGATCCAAAGCCACTTAAAAATTTCGCTTTTCACAGGGGAATGTCGTGTTCTGAGTCTTGCCCAAGGACTCTTACTGGTGTAGAGTGGGTAGGAATAGAACCCCGTTGTCCTGCAGCGATGTTACCCACTACACTAACCAACCACACTCATTACTTATTACTTGGTTGCTCTGTTATATAAAAAAGGATAAAACTGCATAAGAACAGCTTAGAGAAAACTTTTTCTCATGCCTGTCTTTCTCTCTGACCTGTATTGTTAGTGTAAAGGTTGTAGTTGTGTAGTTGAGTTAAATAGTCATGTATTTCAAACATTTTTTCACATATGTTATTCACTACCTTTGTCTTCTATTAAAAGTGAGATCTGGGTCAAAAACAAGTCAAAACCATTGTCTGTCACAATTCACAGTTAATGCACATGATTTGGTTGAGAAACACTGGAATACTCCAGTCATGTGCAAAACTTTGGGCACCCATGGTCAGGTAATGTTTTGTTGCTTTACTAGGTGAAAATAAGTACATACGCTCTGCACATTTTGATGCACAGTTACTGTTTATTTGCTGAATTGCAAAAATATTATATTTTCTGCTTTTTATATTACACAAACTCAAATAAGCATAAATGTGCTAAAATTTGCAGGAAACTGTAATATTGATGTTAGACTTCTGTAGAGGATGTGTTAAAATAAACCAAACTTACAACTGAATGAATAATCTTAAACAATATTAGAAAAGACCAGTCTACGCACAATTAAATCGAGTTTTATATTTGTATCATCTGCAGACAGTTACTCACCTGTTCTTGCTTCAGAATGATTTTAGTGAAGAAGTACTGCAGTGTCTCGTTGGCATAATTAATGCAGAGCTGCTCGAAGCTGTTGAATGTCAGCTCCTGAAAAACACAAGGTCTTTGTCTAAATGCCGCTATGTGACAGTGTGAATGTGTGTGAATGTACTTATGTATTTGTCCATGTACCTCAAACCCGTATATATCTAGTATGGATATGGACAGCGCCTCGTTCCTGGGGTAAACGCGACCATTGATCCGCTCTGTTAGCCAACAAAAGAGCAGGGAATAAAGGATCTTGGCAACAGCATCTCTGTAAAAGCAGAAGAAAAAAAAAGGGTCAATAAAAAAGCCATTAACTAATAAGGGTGCTCATTATTAATGTATTACACCGAATCATTAGTGACTGTGGTGCATTGTGGATGTGTGTGTGTGTGTGTGTGTGTGTGTGTGTATGTGTGTGCGTTTGTGTGTGTGTGTGTGTGTGTGTGTGTGTGTGTGTGCGCTTGTACGTATCGTGTGTGCACATTCTCTAGCTGGCCTACGGCTCATCTGTTGATGATCCTCTAGCCCTTCATTAGTGGTCATTTTCTGACCAGAGAGCTGTTCTTAGAACCAGTACTTTTGTTTGGGGGCAACTCTCAACTGAGCAATGATGCTGACGTGTAAAAATCCTTAAGCATTGATGAGCCTGATGAACTCGTTCAAATGCCACAAACACACTACCAACACAGTGTTACTGCTGTACTGAGGATGGTGCACCACCCAAATAATATCTCGACATCAGCGGTCCTGTGATAAGAAACTGTACACTATACTCCTATATAATGGCCCTATAAGGTATGTAAAACTCTTTTTAAGCGAGTGGAAGTACTAGATACACATGGATGTTAAATAACTGCGGGCTTACCTGGCATCCACAGCACTCTCTACACTCAAAGGAGTGTAAATTTTCTCTTTCATTGCTTCCTGTAAAGACAGCATGTCAATACACATCAAAAAACTAGGCAGGTCAATTAAAGGAACAGTTTGACAAAAAAAAGCTAACTTACACAATTTTCCACTAAATCAAGATGATGGGTCTTAGCTGATCAGCCAAGACATGTTTGGAGTCCAAATTTGGCTTTCCTTACGTTATTGTTGGAGCTAAAATGTTAATTCTGCACTAGAAGTCAATAGTCATCCCATTTTTCCGGTAAATACATCACCCCAAACTTTTCTCAGCTCGCTAAAACCTGATTCTGCTTATCATTAAGGTGGAGCAGATCAGATTTAGGACACAGTATGACCTTTGAGTTTACGAAAATGAACAAAACTTCACAGCATAGCTGAATGCTGTGGACAGTCTTTTTAGACAACAGGGTCTGTTTTTACAAATCACAACAGGCAGCTGTTTTAGACAACTACCAGGACTGGAGAGAACTGCTCTTGTCATCGCCACAAAAACAGATTGTAGATGGGTAGTCCAACAACTGAGGTGGTTTGTATAAAAAAACAACCAAACAAAAGACCTTGTTGTCTTAAAAGGCAGCCCACATTATTTGGCTATACAAGTTTCTGTGTCCAAAACAACATCCACAAGTCTGTTTTACCTTAATGAAGACCTGGATGTACAGTGGGTTGAGAGAAGTTTTGGGGGTTCATTTACAGAAAAATAAATCCAGTGTCAATATAAGTAACAGAAAAATGATCAATATGTTGACAACATTTCTAAAAGTGCAGTTAAAAACTAGAGCAAGAGATTGTTAAGAATCAAGGGTAGCATTTTTTATTTACAGCTTAAGAAGGCAACTCTAACCTAGCTGGGAATTGGCCTGGATTACATATCAGTCACACACACTCTCACACACACACACACACACACACACACACACATACAGTATGTGGAACTGATACAGGTTTAGGTGATAGTTGATTCAGACTGATCGAGGTGTAAACCCAAAACCTGTGGCCTCAGGATAGCCGAGCTTTATTTATTGAATGAGCAAGATGCTCAGCATGACACACTGACACGCATGTGTGAACATATAAAGGGATTCTGTAACATCTCACTGGTAGATACATGAAGAGGGAGTTCTACTGCCTTATACACAGAGCAATACACTCTAGCACCACATCCAAATGTAATTTACTTTTAATTTAATTTACATTTAAGTCAAGTGGTTAAATGACCTAATAAAATCTATTACAGGGAAACTATATAACAAAGCAGGAGTCAAGATAAGGACATGGCTGGACATAGGTCTTTTGTAAATATCCAGTCTTTAATAGGCTATACTTTGTTTTGTAACCAGTATTGACCTATCCACACTCACAAATGAGTTCTGTTGTAGCAACTGTGGTAAGGATGAACAAGCTTTACAGAGATACTGCAAACCCACCCGCCATTCCCCCCATTTTTGGTCATGTAATCAAGGTTTACTGGGATAAATGTGACCAAAAGGCTTTCTCCATAGCTATCATCTTCTGTTCTATGACATTACAAATAACCGGTTAATCTGGAGCTGGACGGTCATGAATTGTGATTGGTTGGTGCGAACGTTAAATTTCAATAATGTTTACCATCTACCATTTTTAAACAAGTACCACTTTTTAGAAATATACAACTTTTACTGCATTTTTTACAAGCCCTCCTGCTTCCCCCAGCCTGGGGACTGGTGGGATAGAAGAACACTTTGTTCTTCATTAGCTTAATGTTCCTCAGAGGACTTAATGAAGGGATCCTTTCACAGAGACATAATAGATCTGCTAAGCTTCTTTTATGTGTAATGAGATTTTAATGAAGTTCAACTTTCTTAATCCTCTGACGTCTCGTTTCAGTGAGATCCAATGATAAGAGTTCCTGAAACCTGAAAACTGATTGAGTTACAGATGTTTCCATAACACCAGGCCAGTGCAATTAGGCTTAGTCATTGGGATCAATTTTGATGAAAGCTGCAGTGTCATTTATAGGACCTTTCTCTTTTTTCTTTGGTTTTTGAGCGTAGGCTGTGGCATCAGAGCTATTCTCTTTAGTCACAAGTCATCATGCTGTTTGCATATAAGGAACGCTGGGGCAATTTGAATGAATACAGATGGCTAACAAATTAAAGGAATTAACATGATACCATGCTCTGTAGCATACATAAGAATAGATGACCTCGATTTTGGATTAAGACGGCAAGAGGAAAAGATCTAAGTGATTTCGAAAGAGGGAGGGGATTCAGACAGCTGCTCAGCTGGCTAGTGTTTCAATAAGAGCACTGACTAAAGTCATGTATTTCCATTTTGATAAACAAGGTCATAAACTACTGTTCTGTTGGTGCATGATGGCCCAACATCTTACTTAGACACTTTATGTTTGGGTTGATTATTATTTGGTACTAAAAAGCTTGTGACCTCTTAATAATTCTCTATATTAATCTGATCAGATCTTCCAAGTCATACCAATAGACCAAGAGAAACAAATAAAACAAACAAATAAACAGTTACTTATTTCTTGCCTGATTTATTGAACAAAGTGATTTAACAATCACTTTGCAGCTGGACAACTCTAAACACACCAATTAATGGCTGAAGCAGAAGAATGTTACGTTTTGTAACGGACAAAGTCAAAATCCAGGCCTTAAGCCAATAGAAATGTTGTGGCAGGACCTGAAGAATGGAGTTCAACTAGAAAGTTCACCAACATCACTAAGCTGAAGCAGTTCTGTGAGACGAAATTGTGATAGTCAAAAAGTCAGTGTGATAGACGATCAACAGTTCAAGGAACCATTGCTTCTCATGGGGGTCATAGCAGTTAATGAAAGCAGATGCTCACACACTTTTGGCCACAAAGACATTTAGTGCTGCAACACTTGCAAGAAATGAATAAAAATAAATTTTAAAAATATGACTGGACAGTTATTATACTGTACAACAGTCCTGAAGAATTTTTCTGCATGACAGGACACATTATCCTGCTAAAATAGGCCACTGCCATTAGGGAACTGAACCAGACAGGCAATCCTTTGCTACCCATGCACATAAATAAACCTTATACACCCTGTCATATGTTTACTGGCTGGGTTTTCTTGGAGCACTTTTGGTAGATACTGACCAATGCATACCAGGAACACCCCACTAGACGTGCTGTTCTGCTCTGACCCAGTCGTCCAGCCATCACAGTTTGGTCCTTGTCAAAACACTCAGATCCTTACGCTCACCCATTTTTCCTGTTTCCAACACATCTACTTCAAGAACTGACGGTTCACTTGCTGCCTAATATTTCCCACCTCTCAACAGGTGCCAGTGTAATGAGATAATCAGTATTATGCACTTCATCTATCAGTGGTTTTAATGTTGTGGTTGACTGGTGTATACCATACCGTCACTTTGTAGGTGATGGCTTTCTGCAGACCCTCAGGAGAAATCTGAAGCAGCTCAGCCACAACGCGGATCTCCTGAGCACTCACCACGCCTGCTGTCTCCTGCACCTCTGTCTGAGAAAGAGGGGGGCAAACAGAGATAAATGGTTTCTGAATAAAGATTGCCTAGATATTTTGATTTTGATGCACACATATACATTTCTATGGAAGTTCCATTTAGCATTCTGTTTGTGTGTGTGTAATACCTCAAGTCTATGAAAGAAGACATTGCCCAGGTGCAGTATAGATGACAGCACTCTGAATACGCTGCTCTGGTCCTCGGGACTGAAGCGGAGAATGTCCATGGCACTCTGTAGCCGCCTGAAATCCTCCCCATCATCCTTCCCCTCAATCTGACAGTTACCGCCCTGATATATAGGAGATATTGAGATGGCGTATGGACACATCACACGTGAAAAATCAGAACATTATCAGCTCGGTTCTGCAGAGTCTCAAGAGCCCTAGTTTAGTCATAGTTGATCCGTTAGCTCTCATGGGCTCTTTTTATATTGTAAATGAAGTGACCGCTAGCTAAGTCTCCCCCTATCACACAATCCTACCAAGCAGGGAGGATGAAGACTAGCATGTGCTTCTTCAGAGTCACCTTAAGTCGGTCACCTCATCTTTTCAAACTGCAGCTCAACACGCTTGGAGGAGAACACTGATTCCCACGTCTGTTGCAATAGTTAACAGACACCCACACTGGCTGGCATTGCACTTGTGCGGTGGAGCAGAGAGGGAGGGCCATCCTACCCAACCAGAGAGAACCAGGTCAGTTATGCTCTCTTGAATTCATGGACATGGACGGCTATGGAATCGAATCCATGGCAGTGTCAGGCTAAGGTTTAAGGCTACATTTAATAGCATCTATTACATTCAACTTAAAACTGAGCTGTTTTTATTAGATATTTGATTGAAGGCAATGCAAAAACACTCCCTTCCAACCTGAATTGACAATAAGCTGCTGAACAGAAGTAAATGTGGGTGTGTACCATGGGCGCCGGAACCATTATAACTTTTCAAAATCATTAGTTTCGTCCCCCCTACTTTTCCCCTCCCAGACTGCAGCCGAGACATAAAGCGCTGCACGCACCTCCAACCTCCCCCCCGGCCCCCAGGCAACAGCCGAGACGTAACGCACTGCACGCAACCCCCCCCTCGCAATAACAGCCGACACGTAGCGCCCTGCGTCCCCCCCCCACATTAAAACGCTTCCAGCGCCCATGGTGTGTACGTTTAGCTTACTTGGTTCAGATAGTAGTATGTTTCAGCTTCCTGAAGGTAGAAACTTTGTCTCTGGTAAATGGAGAGGCCACCCAACATCTCATAAAAGATGTGGTAGTTCCTCTCATTTTTGGCCTACACACACGCGCACACACACACACACACACACACACACACACACACACACACACACACAAAGATGAGATGCAAGTGGATTCACATACATCTTTATACTCAGTGTTCAAACAGTCACAGAGATAAAGGTGGTAAAAGTAGATAGCAGGACCCGCGACCCTTGTAAGGATTAAGCGGTTACAGAAAACGAATGAATGAATGAAGTAGATAGCAGGAAACACAGATTATTTTATTAAATAATATGGAGAATACAACTATCCTTCTATTTAAAGTAAATGCGGTTATTATGAAATTAAACTTGATAAGGCTGTCATAAGCCTTTCATTATCAAGGTTCCTACTCTAGCAACAGTTTTAGCTTCAGTTATGTGTTTGCTTGACAGGAAATAAACTTTTGACTATTGCCTAATATGCATTCATTATCTGTCAGTATAGTTCAAAGAAGTGAGTACCACATCGCACCTGAAAAACTATCCTGGACTTCTCCAGTAGATACTGTGAGGTTATGGCACCGCTTATCACTCCCCTTTAACAACAAAAACAAGTTCAGTAACATGTTAGAGATAGAGCCACACAAATACACACAAAGGTCGCTCTGTATGTATTACTTAACTGACCTCACTACTCTACTTTCACACAGGGTCAAGAGGAAACACAGAGATCCTGTTTCGCTCTACAGCTCTATCACTTTGGCATTACAGTCTGTGCGCAAGTTTGTTCCAGCATTCCGCCTACGTTCTACAGGCGCTGACTCAACTTCTATGTGGCCATTTTTAGCCATAAACAATGAACCTTAATAGGCCCATATAATGTAAAACCAAATTTTTGTTTTACTTTTTTGAAGTTAAAGAGGTTGATGTGATACGTACTGTTAAAGTTTCAAAACATATCATTTTCTCCGGAATAGATATGATCCGTCTATACTCCAGTCAGCCATAACAGTAAAACCACTTGCCTAAGATTGTGTAGGTCCAGCTTGTGCCACCAAAACAGCTCTGAGGGTGGTCCTGTAGTCCTGTAAGTTGCAAAGCGAGGCCTCCAGGGATTGGAGAATTTGAATTTGGAGGCCAAGTCAACAACTTTTTGTCCTCAAAGTCAACAGCTAAAACTTTTTTGTCCTCAGACTATTCCTAAACAGTGTTTGCAGAATGGCAAGTTACATTATCCTGCATAAAGAGGCCTCTGTCGTTAGGGAACATCGTCACCATGAAGGGGTGTTTAGGTAGGTGGTACATGTCAACGGAACATCCACATGAATGCAGCACCCGTGAAAGCTTGCCTTCTGCGCATAGTGCATTCTAGAGTCATCTTCCCAAGGTAAGCGATGCACATGCACCCGGCCGTCCACATGATGGAAAAGGAGATATGATTCATCAGAGACGCCACCTTCTTTCATTGGTTTTCAGCAGTTTGTGCTACAGGAGCTCTACTCTACATGTGTCAGTGAATCTTGGGCACCCATGACCCTTTTGCTGGTTCACTGGTTGCCCCTCTTTGGGCCACTTTTGGTAGATACTGACCACTGCACACCGGGAACATACCAACACATCAACTTCAAGAACTGACCGTTCACTTACTGCCTAATATATGCCAACACAGATGCCACTGTAATGAGATAATCAGTGTTACTCTCTTCACCTGTCAGTGGTTTTAATGTGATGGCTGATCAGTGTATATGCACATTTAATAGGAAAAAAGTTCATTTGTTTTCACTATGTCACAAGAACCAACGTAATTACATATGGTTGCCTATTCAGTCTACAGCAATTTAGCTCCACCCATTTGTGATGAAGTTAGAAGAAGTTTTTCAGTCTGGAATTCTTTTTGATGTAGGCGAAATAGAGGGTAGCCAATCAGAACAGAGCTCATACACCAGTCTAAAAGACACAGCAGCAGAGACAGCTTGTTTAATTTTAAGAGAAAAACAGAGGTTGAAATAGTTGTTACAACTGTTTTTGGTGAAAAAACATGCAAATATCCTTTTTGTAGCTTGTTTTGGCACTCTTAGGTTTACCCTGGAGCTATGAGGCTAATGGTAGCTGATAATGTAGCTAGTAATAGCCACCAATTAGCATCCTGCAAACAGTGTGTTATCTACTGTTATCTATAAGCATGGACAAAAGTACATTGCATAGGTAATACAATAGCAGTCATACTGAAGCTTGAATATTTGTCCTCACAGGCTGTAGGATGTTAATTGGAGACCATAAGCTTCCATTATTTATTAGCCCTGTTACTGCAGTGTAAAAAATGCAACACCAAACACATCTTGGCTGACTGCATTTGGGGTATTGAAGAAACAATGTTAAAATAAAAAAAAAAACTTAAATTTTATGCCTAAATAAACTAGTCCCACACACTTTATTGGGCTTTGGCTCACAAACATTCAATTGAACATGCTGTTTCAGAATTAGATCTTAGAGAAGTAAACAGTGAGATTAATGAGAAGAATGACTCACTCCTCCAGAAAAATCTCCACAAACTTCCCAAAGCGACTGGAATTGTCGTTCCGCACTGTTTTGGCATTCCCAAATGATTCCAATAGAGGAGTTGCTTCCAGAATCTGGAGAGTTTGAACAGTCTAATTAGTATCAATTAGAAAATAATAATAATAACAATATGAATAATAACCACCCCAGCCCCCACTCCTCACACCACAAGCAGCCAATGTTAAAACATGACATCTTACCTCAATCTTTGCGGAAGAAAGCATGATGGATTAAAAACGAGATGTTATTTTTTTGACATAGTAAAGAAAAACAGAAAAATTAAATAAGCAAATGCCTAGAAAAAAATGTTTGACTGCCCTATATTTTGTACAAAATATATTGTACAGCTGTATATTAGGCAGGAGTGAGTAAGATGACAAAATGTTATGATAAATTATTCCCAGAATAATCAGAGTATATCAGTACTTCTAGAATGCTAAACAACTGCATGATCCAGTAAACAACAAATATACTCTAACGGTATAAACCGCATATTAGCAGCTAGTGACTTATATGTCATCCCATTTTTGTCATTATTTCATTTTGTGACTTTATTTTTATCAGTTCTTCCATTTTTCTTCCTGTTTCGTCTTGAATAGTGTATTTTGCTGCCATTAAACAAAAAAAGAAAAAATAGACTTCTTAAAAGACATTACTGTTTTGCTCATTCTGACTTGTTTACAAAGCTTAGAAAATCTAAATATGTGATATGTGATGTTATATTTTTGCTGAACCATTTCTTGCACCCTGTTTTGCACATTTAAGTGTTTTCACTGCTTCTAACACCTGATCCAGCTAATCAGCTCATTAACAATCCTTCACTAAGCTGAAGTGGAGGTGTAAATGAAGGTAAAACACTACATGTGTAGGGCAGTGTGAATCCAGGACCAGGATTAAAAAAACTGCTTTAATCAAAACCCTACAAAAACACTCAAAACCACTAAACTACACAGGTCATTTTAGAATTAGCTGTGAGGTTAACATTGCTAACAAACAACTGAATTTAATAATCACTCTAATCCTGTGAGGACAAATACTGTAATCCCCCAAACTTCTCTCAACCTGCTAAAATTGTTCTTCATTAAGGTGGTGCAAACTGGTTTAAAAATCAGCCTTGTAGTTCCAGTGCCAAACTACAGAAAAAAATTTGTCCTCCGAACATGTCTTGGCTGATTGATTATATCAGGGGTCACAAGAAAACTGTGTAAATTCGATTGTCGCCAAACTATTCCGTTAATGTGATTGAGTACCTGTTGTGTTATATTTCTCTTATGATGAATGGCAGTAAGGTATCTCAGGACCAGTTTGGTAGCCTCAGTCTTACCGGACCCACTCTCACCACTGAAATACAGGCACAGTAACTCTCAGACTCTCAGAATTCCTACAAGCCACACACAACTTGTACACACATATCCACACACATGCACACTTTCAGCTAACCTGATTATAATGCACTGGTTCTGCTTGACATCCATCATTGTTGTGTAGGCCATGTTTGCCATTGCAAAAAGGTGACTTTAAAGAAACAGAAACAAATCAAAGGATGCCAGTTAGGCCTCACATTTTTTCAGTATAGTATATTTATGCAATATATATGCAATATAGCATTAATTTATGTCATATATTATATGTCATCTTAAATACCATTACTAATTACACCAGGTATAGCTTCCAAGCATTTCATAGGGTTACTCTGTCCTGGGCTAAACACACATACACAATCTGTGGGCTTATTCTCATGTTCCATGATGTCATACACCGGATATGTGTCCTTCTGGTTAGCATGTGTCCAGACACCAAGTTTGAGAAATTTGAGACAGTCACTGTCTCTCTCTTCCTTTCTTAGATACACATAAACACACTTGACCTTACCCCATCAATCCTGAAACTGGCTTGACCTGTGTATACTGTGATGAAGAAGGTCTCTAGGCAGTGCTGCAATAGGGGATACAGTGTACCTGGGCATTTGTGGTAGAAAGCTGCAGATGTTTGGACTGCCAAGGCTGATCTGGGTGGCTTTCAAGACATGGTTGTCGATATGTTTTGTGTTGGGCCTGTTTGCTCATCTAACTGATATTGTACATATTAACATGATTTCAAACTGAACTATGATTTCACATTTAAACTTACGGTGGGTTCTCTCCTAAGCTATGGCCCTCATATTGGAGGACCACATCTGTGCCATAGATGTTGAACAACTTGTATGGATTCACTGATACCAGAATACTGCCAATATATGTCTAGAGAGAAAGAAAGATTGAAAAGGTCACACAGTTTAAAAATATTAGATGTGCTTTAAGTAGTTTAAACAGACAAAACTTTTGAGTATGTAAAGCTGACATTATCATGAAGTAAATAAAAAGTGGAGTAAATTACAATGAAAACTAAGCACTTTATGCCAAGTAGTTTACCTTTTTATAATTTTGTTTTCTTGTCAAGTATCACAGTATCTCTATTTTGTTTCTAATGACTTGATACTTTCATTTCATACATTACAAAGTAAAAGGAGAAATTGGTCTCATTGTATGTATGCTGTTTTTATGAGCAAAAAAGTCATATGTAATAATATAATATGCTCACATATATAAGCTCCTGGTCAAAGCGAGTCTTCAGGTTCATTAAAACAGCCGCCTCTGTCAGTTCCCTGAGGGAAAAGGAGAGACAATCAGCTGTAACTTCTGCACATTATTTTGACATGTATGGACTGTGTGTCCTCATTTTTTGTTTTTCATTGGGAAACATAGCATCTTAAAAATTCTTAATTGTGAGCATGTATGTGGATCTGTGTGTGTTTTCTTACTCCAACTGTGTCATGTCTTCAATTCCATCGCTTTCTCTTTTTTCCCTGTATCTCATAGTGGGCAGACTCCTTATGGAATACATCTGTTTACAGAACAGGAATTAGACATCTTGACATGTATGATGGCAAATGGCTATAAATGATGCAATTGTGATATTTTATTCCAGTGATAAGAAATGATACATGCAATTCGGCTGACCCGAATTTAGTATTCTAAGATTTTATTTGTGTCCCCTACCGAATTGGGTCAGTGGGTGACCTCAGTGGCCAAGGCCACATTAAGTAGAAATACTGCCTTTGTCGGCAGTGTAACCTAAGCACGGTTATAATCTGTCTTGTAAATCTCATCTGACATCCGATGGAGTCACAGGCCCTGCAGCTAAAACCTGATGGAGATAGCTAAGCTTGGTCAGGCCTATTGTACAGGCTCTAACCCACACAGACTTTCATCTGCAATACTGCCAACATTCAGGTAAGTTACACCAGGCTTCGATTAATTAAACCAACACCTTATCTGTATATAGTTTTGACCTGAAGAACATGACATTGCAATCAGCAAAAGCATGTCATCAAGCAATTACTTGTCAGAGCTTACCAACTAGAGTTACAAACCAAAAGCAAAAATAAGGAGAGATACCTTGTCATACCACTGGCCAGTGGGCTCCCCTTCCCGATCTGGTACCCAGTACACCTCTGATTCCCTGGGCCCAAGACCAAAAGGGGGGGGAGTAAGGTGGTCCACCATGTTCTCATCACGGTACATGGACCACTTGATGAGATTCTGTACTGTTCCATGAGGCAGAACCTTCTCTGCAGCCCACATGTCTTCTGCACTTTGCCCCTCCCTGACATTCTGGGCCCAGTGCTCCTCAGGGCCTTTCCTCTGTGGGGACACCACTGCATATCTGCCATCTGGCCCAATAATCAACCCAGAGGCTGTCACAGTGGACAGTCCTGAAGGCAACTGGTAAGAAGCTTTTTTCAGGTTAGCATTCTTCAGAGCATCTGCTAGCTGAGGTGAAGATGGAACTGCAAAGCCTTGTACAAGGACAGAACCATCTGGCAAACGGTAAGTAGCCTTGCGGAGATTTTGGTTTAAAAGGGCTTCTGAAAGATTAGGATTGGTCCGATGTCTCCGAGGATCTGCTGATATAATAGAACCATCCGGTAGCCGGTACGTGGCTTTGCGAAGATTTTCATTCTGCAAGGCATTTGCAATGTTTGGACTGGTTGGCTGATACATAGCACTTGCAGAAATAACAGATCCATCTGGAAGTCTATAGGAAGCTTTTCTGAGGTCCGCATTTCGGAGGGCACTGGTTAGATTTGGCGGGCGTACTGGATTAGCACTGATCACTGAGCCATCAGGCAGCCTATAGGTAGCACTACGAATGTTTGTATTCTGAAGTGCATTTGCTAAGTTAGGAGACGTGGGTTCATTAGTGAACTGTGTTGTCATAACAGATCCATCAGGTAGCCTGTAACTTGCATTTCGCATTTGTGGATTCTGCAGTGCATTTGCTAAATTTGGTGAGCTGGGTTTTGATTGCGCATAAATAATTGAGCCATCAGGTAATCTATAGGATGCGTTTCGCAAGTTTTGATTTTGAAGTGCATTAGACAAAAGTGGAGAAGTTGGCTGCATTTGTGGCTCAGCAAATATGACTGTCCCATCAGGCAGCCTATAGGATGCTTTTCGAATGTTCTCATTTCTAAGTGCCCCTGACAAGTTGGGAGACATTGGCTGCTTTTCGTCTGCCATAATAAGTGTCCCATCTGGAAGTCTGTAGGACGCATTTATGATGTTTGGATTCTTTAAAGCTCTGGACAGATTTGGAGAAGATAGCTGTTGTTGTTGGGGGTCTATACTGATTATTGTTCCATCTGGGAGTCTATAAGTGGCATTTCTTATATTAGTGTTCTGCAAGGCATTTGAAAGGTTTGGAGACAAAGACTGTTGTGGGTGGGAATCCATACCTATTAAAGTCCCATCAGAAAGTCTGTATGAGGCACTGCGTACCTGTTGATTCTGTAATGCATTTGTAAGCATTGGAGAGGTGGCTGGATGTACAACTTGATTCCCATGTACCAGTGTGCCATCTGGCAGACGGTAAGCGGAACCACGAATTTGAGGATTATGCAGTGCATCTGACAGAACTGGAGACTTCCTTGGGTCCTGGGTGTAACCAGTCATATGTGCATAGGGATAGTTGCTCCTTTGCTGAGGCAATGGCATTTGGTAAGATGCCTTGCGGATTTGTTGGTTCTGTAATGCATTTGAAAGAACTGGTGATCCTCTTGGACCATAGCCAGGTGGATATCTTGATCCTCTCCTATGTAAATGTGTTCGATAAGAAGCATTTCGGACATTGGGGTTTTGAATAGCGTTAGTTAGGAGAGGTCCTGGACCCGGGTCCTCTATGTAATCATACTCCGTCACTACCTGTGAATATGGGGAGGAAGGCATGTGTAGGGGTGATTTGTATGAGGCATTGCGAAGGTAAGGATTTTGGATAGCACCGGACAGTACTGGAGATGTAGGTTGACCTGAACTTTGATGAAAAGCTTCTGTTTCAGGAGCAAATGGTGATATGGATGGCTGCAATGGTGATGCAAAAGAGGCACTATGGAGACTAGAGTTATCTAAAGCATTTGATAGAAGTGGGGAGGATGGTTGGCCTGGAAGCTGTGCCACTTCAGGAGCATATGGAGAACCTGGTGCTGGTTGCAGCATTGAGGTATAAGAAGCATTACGTAAAGTCTGGTTTTGCAAGGCATTTGACAACTGTGGAGATAGTGGCTGCATAGGAAACTGCTCTATACCTGTGACCTCAGGGGAACGCAGAGGCATGGGTTGCTGGATTGGTGAAGTGTAGGCATTAAGATCAATTTGGTTTTGGACAGGACTAAGCATAAGAGATTGAGGCACATTTAGAATTTGGTCAAATTCCACGGGGATTGGCTCTACTCCAGCAAGGTAAGGAGATGCAAATGGTGCTCCAGGCATCTGTGAACTTTGCAAAGTACCTGAGAGGAGAGGAGAGGGTGGTACGCGAGGGGAAGGAGCACGCATTGGCAGTGGTGAGCCATGTTTAATGGAAGGGTGGGGAGAAGTTGGTCTAGAGAAATGCCTAACAGAAGGTTGTGGTGATGGGGGTCCGATGCGTTTTAGAGTTGGCTGTGGTGAATGAGGTGCTTGCCTTAAGGACTGCCTAGCAATCAGAGGACGGCCACGACCAACAGGTCTTTGTGGGTTCCTTGTATGGCCTGCAGGTCCTGGAGGAATGAAGCGCCTCTGCTCCTCCATGGCCATCACAGGATGTCGGTCTGAAAGCTGTGGTGAGGAAGTGAAGTCCTGAGGTCTGATTGACCTGTTGCTGCGTATGGAGGCTCTGAAGGGGGGCACATTTTGTGTTGGAGCACCTGGACGAGTCATTCGACCAGGAGAGGGCTTAACAGCTCCCATTGGAATGTTTGGACGCCCTATTCCCCGCAGTCGGCCACCAGGTGATCCAAGTGGGGGTGGATCCCTCATAAGACGGGTAGACCTACGAGAGAGAGTAGGGGAGGGTGATCTGCGTCCACCAGGAGGTTGCACAGGCTGCACAGATTCTGATTCAACTGCAAAACTTCTTCGTGAAGGTGTAGGTGATGCTCTATGAGCTACAAATGGGGACTGTGGCCTGTTGGGATCCCTCTGATGAACACTGCCCACAGGATGCATACCCATCAGAGGGGAGGGTGGAGGACTCATTTGCCTAGGAGGAGATGGCGAATGTTGAAGCTTCCTTGCACCAAATGGACGATGAGCAAACGATGGGGAGGAAGGTGGGCTGGGTCTCCTCATTGAGGCATGTGGGGAAAGTGGCGGGCTTTGTCTGCGGATGGAACCACGAGGAGACGCTGGAGGGCTAGTGTGAGGAGAGGGGACTTGTGGGGCCATATGGTGGTGCACAGGCCTAGGGGATGGTTTGGCTTCTATGAATGTGGGCTGAGGCTGGAAACGTCTGGAGAGTGTAGGAGAGGCAGGTGGGCTTAATCTTCTATGTTCAAGAGAAGAAGGGGGACGCTGAATGTGATTAATTGGTGATGGCTTTCCCCTGCTTAGTGTTGGAGTTGGGGGCATTCCCCTAGCTCCAAAATGACGTACAGATGGCTGTGGGGAAGGGCTCTGTCTCACAGAATGGCGCATGGAGAGCTGTGGGGAGGCATAAGGGCTTTGTTGCCGCATGGGGACAGGGGAGTGCCTCACATTCATTAATGACTCCCTAAAACCACCTTGCACTCCCACAGGGGACATGCGACCTGGTGCTGCCATAGGAGAAGTGGGACCCAGTGCTGCCATAGGATACATGGGACCTGGTGCTGCCATAGGGGACATGGGACCTGGTACTGCCATAGGAGACATGGGGCCTGGTCCTGCCAAAGGGGACATGGGACCTAGTGCTGCCATAGGGGACATGGGGCCTGGTCCTGCCAAAGGGAACATGGGACCTTGTGCTACCATAGGGGACATGGGACCTGGTACTCCCATAGGTGACAGGGGCCTCTGTACAGGGGAACCCATCATCCCTATGGATCTTCTGCTTGGTGTAGGAGATGGTGGAAAAGCACCACCTTGGGCCCTTGGTGACATATGTGGTGACCGTGCAGTAGTGGGGCTCACCAGTCCCTGGGAACTGTTAGCATGTTTAATTAACATTGCAGTTGGGGTTGGGATCTGAGGCACTGGATGAAGCATTTCTTGTGGGTGCATTGTTGGAGGAAAACCCTCAACTATAGGGGCTCCAGGGATAAATGGTTCATTTTCATACTGAATCTCTGACATTTCTTCGAAGTCGTATTGTGGAGGTGGGGGCGGAAGCTCAACATCTATCTTTTCCTTACCAAAAAGCTTGACTTGAGGCCTTGGAACTCTGAACATATCTCCTTGAAGTACCATTGGCTCCATGGTTACATCACCAAACTCATCATCATACAATGCATCTATCTCCTCACCACCCATGATGTCATGCATAGCATAGCCATATGGCTGGTACATGTTATAGGAAGACTCAAGATATGGAGAAAGCTCTGATTCACTGTAATTAATCTGGTAGTCCTGCAGATATGGATCATCATAATTTCCATATGGATCAATGTACGGATCACCTGGTCCAACCTGGCCAAAGGAATCATCATAGAAACCCTGAGGGTCATCATAATATTCAAACTGACCGTGGTCATAAGACTCCGTTTCATTTCCATAAGGTTCATAGCCATCCTCCATTATATACTGGGCCTCATCATAGTATCCCATGCCATTGTTGTAATTTGGGTCCATCAACTGCTGTTCGCCATAGTATTCCATCTCCTCTGGGTAATAGCCCATCTGATTTTGTGCAGAATATGCATTATAGTAGCCCATACCATCATCATAATACTCTACTCCACTCTGCATGCCATTATGCATATCATAGTCTCCATCTTCGAGATCGTAATAGCCTTGATCTTGAGATGGAGTATCATAATAACCAACTGTTTCTTCAAACTGACTATAGTGCTGTGGCAGTATTTGTGCATGTCCCTGCAGAGGAGCATACTGTGCCTCATATCTGTTTGGTTGTCTATGGATTGACTGTCTGCTGAATGCTCCTCTTCCTACTCTACTCTGGTAATTTTCATATCCATTGAAATCATGTTCGTATCCATAGTTGTCAAACCCTTGAGGTCCTCGTATGCTTGTGTGTCGACTACCCCCAGTAAATCGTTTGCTGTTTGACCGGCCCCATTGGTCATTATCCCTACCAAAGGATCTGTGTTTCCTTTTGGTTGAGAGAAACTTCTTAGTGAGCCAGTTTGTTGCTCCAGCAATTTTTCCCGTTAAAGCACTCCGGTACTTAAAATTAGACTCCCCTTCTTCTTTCTTTTTCCCAAAAAGTCCTTTGAAGAACCCTGTTTTCTTCTCTGCTGGTTTGTTGCCACCTATTCTAAGGAGCATGTAGGTTGGCTTACTTCCTGACTTTTCCTTCTCTTTTTCTTTTTCCTTTTTCCTTTTCTTACTGGCTTTAAAACGCATCAGCAGCCTGGGGGCATTTTTCAAAACTGATTTCCTCCTCTTTTTTTTGGCCAGACGGCTCTTTCGTCTGCCAAGTCCAAGAAACAGTCTAGACGTGCTTTTGAGTCGCTTTTTTGAGTTCCTAATTCTCTTAAACCCAGAGAAACGCATAAAGAGTCTTGAGGTATTCTTCAGGCCTCTTTTCTTCTTCATCTCCTCAGGTGGTGACTCAGGTGGAGGCTCATCCTTCTTTTTTACTTTCTTCTTCTTTCCATCTTCCTCAGGTTTAGATTTGGACTTATGTGCATCTTTTGATTTCTTCTTCCCTTTCCTGTCTTCTTCTTCGCTTTCTTCCTCTTCTTCCTCATCTTCCTCATCTTCATCTTCTTCATCTTCATCATCTTCATCTGACACAGCATGTCTTGATTTGGACTTTCCCTTTGCTGGTTTGCCTTTTGTGTCAGCCTTTCCACGGCCACGCTTAGGATCTCTATCTGATTCTTCATCCTCATCACTTAACTCCTCATCCTCAAGGGGCTCTGCATCTGAACCCTCCTCTGACTCACTGACCACATTTGCTCCTTTCTTTTTATCCTTTCCCTTTTTTCCATCATCTTTTCCTTTACCTTTGGGAGGCTCCTCTTTTCCCTTCTTCTTGTCATCTTTTCCTCCTTTCTTATCATCTTTACCTGCTTTCTTATCATCCTTAGCCCCTTTTTTGTCTTCCTTCCCCTTTTTTTCTTCCTCTTTGCCCTTACTCTTTTCTGGTTCTGGTTTGCCTCCTTTTTTGGCAGCTGATTTTGAGTCACCCTTTTTGCCTGGCATTTTGTCCTTTTCTTAGGACCATGCTATACTGCAGCCTCTCTGTGAGTCAGAAACAGAAAATCAGAAGTTCTACAGAAGTTCAGTTTTAGTTAGCAGTGAATAAATTGTGCCCAGTCAACATAAAAATAAACTGTAAGACAATAATGCAAAAATGCCTAAACATCTCAGCAATAACATTTTACATTTCTTATAAAATACCTGTACTTTCAGAAATTGCAACTTGACATCACTAGTCGTATGAATAATTAATTTTTACAGAATATTTATGCGTTAGCTGCACCACACTTCTATTCTTACCTTAAAGTATGTTCTCACTCATTAAGGTGAAGTGATGTGTTCAGTCTGTATTGTGACCATGCAAATTTCTGTCCTCATGGCTCCACTCCTCAGCACGCCAAAAGAAGTCCTGCAGGGAGAGTTCCTCTACTGAGGAGAGTGTTTCTATTCCCACAATCATTCACACGCTCTTCCTCACTCTTTGTACTATCCAGAAGCCAAGGCTCCTCTGCAAAGAACAGGCACATGTAATGACCAATAACTAAACCTTGGTGGAACTGCCCACTACGTTAGACCTGTCATGAATGACATTAGCAAAGGGTTGAGTTTCTGTGTGAGTGAGAGGATGTGTGTCAGTGTTTTAGTGCTGTTCCGGGGCTGTAGAAGGAGCCTTAATTTGTCAGCTCTACTTGCCTTGATGTAACTTTAGCTCGAGTCTCATTCCAACATGAATAATGTAGACATGGAGGCCTGTTACCGTGCACACACACACACACGCACAATTAGAAAGACAGAGAGGATGAGAGAGAGAGAGAGAGAGAGAGAGAGAGAGAGAGAGACAGAGAGAGAGAGAGAGAGAGAGAGAGAGAGAGATGGA
>JBBPCZ010000089.1:28842600-28856773 GCA_037974445.1 Brycinus macrolepidotus | reverse complement strand
AAGGGGGACCAACTCCATATTAAAGTCTGTGTTTGAATGCAATGTCATTAAAGTTCCTGTTGGTGTAATGGTCAGGCGTCTCACTACTTTTGCCCATGTAGTGTATATTTGATATATGTTTGTGCGTTTTTTCTGGAATTCCCAGCAGTTTACTTTAGCTGATTTGAATTTTACTGCATTTTTGACCATTATTCCTGGCAACCTCACAGTACAATTTACTTTAAAACTCTGAGGCACAGGTGTACATGTGTGGAATAAGTTTTGATGGATCCATGTCCCAGCCCCCAGTTTTCTCTACATGGAACTTTGGGTTTATGCGGTATGTTTGTATGCGAATGGCAGGTAGCTTAAAGGTCACAGCTGCCTGTTGGGCTCCTGTTTTGATTCTAGCTTGACACTGACCTTTTCCACTGCCCGCTATAAATGAACTACTTTGGGTAGTTTATCTCAGTATTATTCCGCATATCATTCACTGAGTACGGCTGGGGAGCTTTTCTGTCCCATGATGGACGCTATTCAAAGGACGTATTTAAAGGAAGGACGTTTCAAGGCATAAAGGTAGTTCTTTTCAGAACATTTAGGTGAGTGTTTCATGCTCTTCAATAAACTTTATTGTCTTTAAAAAAACAGTCATTTGATGTCAACTATCAGTGTTTTCAGCGGACCTCCAAGTCCACTCTTGCCCTGAAATCACACCATGAAACAGTCCAAAGGCACCTTTCTGGGTCAAACTGCTGCAAACTACATATTTCATTTATGTGATTTTGATTCATTCCAACAAAGGTGAACACTGCATGGGCAAGCTTTCCTCAAGTCTTCGCTGGACAGGTCTTTTACAATGTCAATGTTAAAACACAGCAACTGTTGAAAATGTTCTTATAATACATAATTAACCCTTCCTAAACCATCCATCACATATTGATTTGTGTTTAAAAGCCCTTAGGTTTCCATGTCTTTCGCTTTCTACCACAGAACATGACAGTGATCGAAACACTAAAACAGTGGTGCAAAGTACAAACTGACACACTTAAATTAAAGGTACACTCTGTGATTTCAGAACAAACCACTACACTCACCCTAATGCTGACGGAAGGGCTTGGAGGTATGTCACGCCCCTCAAATTTACTCCTCGGAGCTCTAGGTACAAAATGAATACAAAAAACATTGCCTTACAATGGGGAGTTTTCCCACAATTTCTCTTCTAGAATAAATGTTTATGTACAACAAAGGTGATGTAAACAAAACCACTGTGAATAAGAGTGCGGTTTTAACACTATTTTAGAGTGTTTCATAACTCAGTACAATTAAATGTGAGCATTTAGAGGAATTCCACTGAGTGTTCAGAATGTCTGCATAATGATTAGAGAGCAATGTGATTTGAAATGAGATGTTCTAATGACAGCTGGCGATAGGAACCAGACATCTGAAGCCTCAGTATTGACATTTAACCAAAGACATTCATAAATATGACAAATATTGCTGTGATAATAATTTGCAAAAAGGCTCTGCAACGGGTCTCACAGAGTTCAGTCTAGTTGTGTTTATATTTTTGGTGCAAGTTAGTGTAAAACGTTCATCCTTTTTAAAGTATGGAATTAATTGGTAAGTGGTTATAAACTAAAGGAAAGTGAAGTGAAGTGACCTCTGTGTCTCAGAAGAAGAAACCCACAACAAAGAAAGCAGTGAGTTGCTGCTGCTTTCTTGAATAATCCTTAATATTTCCTAAAACCTTGCTCATCTGTAAGGAAAATAGTCCCAAAGCAACTTTTATGTTACAATCTACTACAATTAACATTACATGAAAAAAGGAGATCCTGCGTAACCCCACTGTATGTTGGCCCCATCATCAAGAAAACATGAGTTCAATCCCAGTGATGCTGCAGCAGTCCCTGACCACCTCTCTCTGGTTGACTGTGGAGAACTCGCAGTGCTGGTGAATGTGACTGTGTTGGTGAATGCGACTTTGGGAGTGCTAGCTTGTGGGTGGAACTGGACATGACTAATATTGGGGTTCACTGGTTGCTGTATTTGTGTCGTAGACGTAATGATCCCTGGTTCCAAACACCACCACTGTAAAGAAACATCTGTAAGTTCCTCTACAATGAACAATAACCACATCAAACCACTCTACATGACTTTACTTACAACTTACCCACTGAATTATGCAGAAATGCCAAACAATCGGGTGGAATTCCCCTTTAAATGTTGCTGCATGAATAACAGTGTAGACTTTTCAAGACTGAAAAGAGAAAAGCGGTGCCCTCCCTTCATGAACAGGATAAGAACATAACAGCATCTGGTGTGGCTTCGGGGTGTAAATGTGCAGTTTGCGGGATACCTGACCCCAACTCCATTTCTGGATGTGTTCGTTCATCAATCCAAAAAAAAAAAGAATTAGGATTTAGGCCTGCATTCACGTGCTTCATCACTGCATTGCGCCCCTTTAACCTTTTAGTCCCAAAGGTGCCATGAAAAAATAGGAACAAATCGGAGGTTCATCGTCTACTCTAAATATATTTTGTAGAAACGGCCAGAGGAAGTGAACAAAACTTGAGTACGCTTCTTCTCAGTCTGTGTGCAAAACTCTGACCTTTTATAAAAATACGTTAGGTCAATCCCTGCATTCAATAAATATATTACTTCATATAGTCTGCAATAACCATTGTATTTCACTCACTCTGCCATATAAACCTTAGGATTCTGTCATGCAGCGTGTTTAAGGTTTGCTTTTTAGAGGAACAGCAATATGTGAGCATCATCCCTTCTATAAAAAAAACACCATAAAAAAAACAAAAAACATACAACCTACTTTCACACTGAAACACAAACATAGTTCAGGTTTGAATACCCTAAACTAAGTTAGCATTAGATCCAGGATAGGGTTCTATTACAACCATATTATAATATAGAGTTCTAATGGTAACTAAAATATATAAATTATTCAAGGGTTGCTATCCAGTATCACAATAGTGTGATGATAACAGGCATATCGCTGTTTTAGAAATGCACGGTGAAAGTGCAAAGAAAGTGGCATGATTGTAACAGAGTTACAGATACATAAAACTTCACATCAGTTTTTAGACTGCTAACACTCCCTCATATCCTAATCAATATGATCAGGAGGGGGTTCAGTTCTGTTGGAAATTCATTGCATAACTCGCTGTTTTTTTTACCTCGGAATTCTACCTGACAGGTTCACTGTCAAAGCCTCATGTTTTGGTTGCCTAGGCAACAGAATCCGGGTTCGCAGAATCCCTAGAGCTGGCCATTCTGACCAGTCCCCTCTTCCTGAAAGGGCTACGAGCCGCACCACTCCCAGTAGTTCCCGCAGCCTCTGATTGGACCTCGAGAGGGAAGGAGTGCGAGGACTGGTCGCTGTCTGACAGCAGCTCTGACAGGCTGCTCAGGGAGCTCACATCCGATTGGTCGAAAGAAAACTGGGGGAGGGGCAGGCGGCTGGGCAAATGAGGTTCCGAGTGAGGTTCCAAATGAGGTTCTGGTGGGAGGAGGGGCTTTGTGAGTGGCGGAGTATCGGGGAGATCCAAAGACTCCTGCGTGAGAGCAGACTCGAACGATGGTGCCCGCCTCCTCAGGACTGTGCTGCTCTCCTGACTGGGTGTTGGAGGCGACTGGATCTCCGAGTCAGTGGGTGGGTCTATGGAAATGCAAGGTGGGCTCATTTTCTCCTTTCTTGGGACTGGGGACACCGACCTGCCGCGCATTTGACAGGACGGCCTACGCTGCTCAGCTGCTGGCTGTAACTCCTCCCCGTGCGTCGAGTGCCGGCGAGGGCAGGCAGGCTGGGTAAGGAGGCCGTGTGCATCCACACTGTAGTATTTCCTCAGGTTACAACTCTTAGAAGCCTGCTGGTGAGCTCCACTGCCAGTCTGCTGTGAGTTCTGTGACTGGCTATCAGAACAGGAAGGGGCGGTCACATAAGGAGATAAGGTGTGGCTACGTCTTATCTGCTGGGAGGAGTCTTTCCTTTGGACGGAGGAATTGATCCGCCGAACCTCCTCGTCAGCCTCGTCTGTGTTGGGTAGATGTGGATGTATGTGTGCGTCTTTGATGGTTAGTGTGTGTGTAGGTTGGGTGTGTGTAGGCCTGCGGCAGGGGATGCTGCGCTGGCTGTACGCGTGTCTGCTTGTTTGCACACTTGCTGTCCGACTGCGAGGGAGGAGAGGGGGTGTGGCCTGAGGTGTGCAAGGGGCGGAGCCTCCCGTCAGAGGAACGCTGGGCACTTTGAGATGCAGAATTTCGTCGGAGCAGTGCAAAAGTAAGTTGTCTCTGGAGCAAGGGTGGGCCGAGTCGACAGAATCGCTCTTTATTGCCTCCTGCAGTGAAGGGGACAGTTACTATCAGAACCTAGCAAAACACACAAAATGCACACAGTTGCATTGGCTAGGGGTGCACAGCTCTGGCCTTGGAGGGCACAGATGTGTGGAATCAGGCGTGTTTGAGCAAATAAACTGTGCTGGACAGCGGCCCTCCAGAACTGGAGCTGTGCACACCTGCCATAGGCCATACATAACCACAAATTCAGTACCTGTCTTTGAAGCATCCTGAGGGAATTGTGTCTACTAGTGCGAAGCTGTGGTAGAATCTCTAACTGAGAGATGGAGGCTGTCTGTGGTTTTGTGTCTGGAGCCTTCAGTAAAGATCCCCCTTTACATGGATGAGAGCATACTGAGAGCGAAGAGCCTGAAAAAAAGAATAATAATTACTCAACTTAACTACACGAATGTTTGCTTGATTTACTGTATAGAGCAGGGATATTCAACTGGAGGGCCACGGTCCAGCCCAGTTTGGTGATTTCAAACACCCACTAAGCCTTGCAATTAACAGATGAGTGGAACCAGGTGTTTTTTAGCAGGGAACTCACCAAACTGTGATGGACACAAGGGGTCAGGAATATAATTAATTCTTAGATGCATCACGATTCTCTTTTGAGAGATTCTGAATTGATAAAAACAATTTGCCAGAACCTGGCTTATAGGATAGAAAAACGCAGATCTCACTGATACACAGTTCATACAACTTTCATTTATATAAAATAATACACCCAGAACCATGGTAAACAGGACCCTATGGACAAAAATGGCTTAGTTTAACAAACTTCTCAAAAATGTACCAAAAAAGATTTTTAAAAATGTAGTTTTTATTTTTCAAGGGCTATTATCCTACATTTTTGCATTATCCAGTTGCGACATTTGTTTGGTTTTATTTACCAAAAACAGCCAAAATTCATTTAACATGATCACTGTTCCAACCTTTCCCTTAGAATTACACAGGCTATTTCTGCAGCTGTGCCTTTAAGACCAATACATGTAACTTAGCTCAGTGCTGATTGGTTGTCCTGTATTCCTCCTCATTCAGAAAGCTGTCTGGGCTGAAACATTTCTTATAACTTCAGTGTAAAGGGGTGGAGTTAAACTGATGTAGGCTGAATAGGTGGAAATATGTAAATTTGTTGGTGTCTGTGACATCATGAAAGCACTCAATTCAAAACGAGCTGTTGCAACTTAACCTGCATATCTGGACTGGAATTTGGACGGTATGTTAAAAAAACTATGAACCACATCAACCTCTTTAATTAAAAAAAAACATGGCCAGTTCAGTTTTAAATGACATGGGCCCCTAAACATACAGGAGGGTGAAACTGGCCTATAGAGTAGAAGCTACATTAAGTGTAAACTAAGCTCACATTCCTTGTCAATGACGAAATACAGGAACACTCTTAATGAAGGTTGCAGAAATCAAAAATCGAGATGCACCAAGAATTGTTTGGTAATCTGCTCTTGGCACACTGAACCAAAATTCAACGGAATCATGAGGAGCTAGAGATTCCCACCACTACTGAACACCAGTCCTGGAACTGGAAACCCCTGGTATACACCATAGAAAGCCCTCATCGAGTGACTGCAAGATGAATGACTATTTCACCTGCTAGTGTATTCCGATCAATCGACTGCTGTTTGGAGATCGGCTGATCGGTGGGTCTGTGTCCAGGCTTAATGGGGTAGAACATGTAACTGTCATTCGGCAAAGACAGCATCCTTGATATGGAAGGCTTCCCAACCGAGAGCAGGTTGCTATTGTGAGGGACATCTCGCTGGAAATGTAATGATCACACATTAAACAGTTTACTCAACCTACAGTACCAACCAGAAAGAGCTTGGTCATTGTTCACTGCATCTATATACACTACCATTCAAAAGTCTGGTTAGCCGTTTCTAAAGAGAGGAATCAGTGTTTGGTGAGAATCAATTAAACCAATTTGACTGCTAACAAGTGAATAAAACAATTCTAATATGTCATTCAGGTGCAACTTTACAGTAAACATTAGGACAATAGGAAAATAAAATAAAGAAATGTTACATGTGTAATATATAAGAAAACTGTTCAACATTAACGATACATTCATAATAACATTAATATCCAAAATTCATCATATTTCAATTAGTGGGCTCCAATTATTTCTAGTAGGCCCCAACACTGCAATTACTGTTATACCACTCCTCTTTGATTTTGATCTGGGTCCATTATTCCTGGCAGGCTGATTCAACACGTTACAGTGAGTTTTGTAATTTTTATGACAACAGCACCAAGCATCCCCTTCTTTGTATTGGTAAAGTAAAAACAGATTTAAATCGAAATAGTCAACAGTCTACATATTTTAGTTAGAAAGTGTTGAAGTTAAATAAATATTTAAATATAATAAATAAAATATGTATTTCGATACCATTTGTGTTTCTTTAAACTGAGAGACGAGTTACTTCAACTTAATTAGTATAATTTATCTTTAATCCAAAAATAAATCTACACTTTTTGAAATGTAGTTCCTCCTGCAGACTCTTTTTCCATGTGTGCATGTTTAGAGCATTCTTCTGTATGTCTGAATCAAATATGGTCTCAGTCAGGCAACGTTTGTTTGAGTTGTAGTCAAATGACCCGTGAAAACTTCACAACAGTGTTTTAAAAAGTCATATGGTTTGGTCTGCATAATTCATTTTAAATGAGAAAAAGAAGAAGCAAAGCAGGAGATATCCAAGCTTGGACCCTCAATAAACCACTGTAAAAAAATATCTTTTGGTAAATAGTTTGTACTATTTACATCCATATTGTAGGAGCTATAATCATATAATAAAATGACAAAAACGGTTACTAAGGGAAGTGATTCCAAACTTTTGAATGGTAGTCTACCACTAAAATAAAAGGACTAATGTAAAAACGATCCAAGGGGTTGTTCGACTAAAAAGATATCAACAATAATTGCAGCTCTGTTTTACGTTAATGGTCTGTATATGCTCACACACTGTGAACACAGGGAAATGTATGGCATAATTAAGCGAAGTTCATAAAACAGCTTACTGTAAATACAGTGTGAATATAGTGAAGAAGCCCAAGATGCTTACTATCAGTTCGGGTGCGGTTAACTGTGACCCTGCGGCCACAGCTTTATTCTCTGGCTCTGAGGCTCCGCCCATGGAGGCGGTGCTCAGCCGCTGAGCCTCCTGTAGCTCCTGCTGTAGCTCCGCCTCCATCTCTGCCTCCTCACTGGCTTCTTTGTTGCTCTCTTCTAGATGCTTCATGAGCACAGCCACCACCACGTTCACCAGCACAAACTGAGCCACCAGGACGAACGTCACAAAGTACAGCGGGGACACCAGCGGCAGGTAACTCAAGCAGCGGTCTCCACTCTTGCACTCCCGCAGAGTGTCCTAGAACACACATGACCATGTTGCATAATTAATTCATTAATCTCCCAGCTGCAGTGTGTCCCTAATTATACTGCGGATATCACTGGTGTCAGAGGAAAGCTTCGCCTTTCAGGAAACTGTTGGGTAACAGATAAATGGAACACTAAACAGCAACAGAAATGCTACAGTTTCCTTTTGAGATGCAGCGTGGATGGTAGAGTTCACTATATCACTATTGCACTAACCAACTGATGTTCAACAGCTGGACGAACAGCACTCACTCTCTGGCTGATCCGGTGCAACGGCAATTTAGCAAGCTAGTAACTAGGATATCCAATAATGTTAGTCTAGCTATCTAATTAGCATTGTCAGTATAATTATATATCCAAGCTCTAAGCGTTCTGCCCTGCCCGGATCAAAATATTCTGTTTCCGCTAGGATAGTTATGGGCAGTCCAAATTATGCAGCTCTCCCGCTAGAATAAAATAGAAGGAACAAGTCCAGTGAATGAGAAAAAAAATCGCAGTCTGCTTCTATCTCAAAAAGTCAAGCTTTTCAGCTGATTTCTGATAGAAGTCCACTTTTACCAAATCTAATCTAAGAAGTCTAATATTACCAAATATTTCTGGTTGTGCACCTTCAAATGCCCTGAGGTTTGTGGTATTGCTCCCATATATTTTGCACACTTGTTTGAAGTACATTTTATTTTCAGTTGTAATAGTGCTAAAATGTGTCCACAAACCTGTTTTTCTTCTTCCAGTATGTAAGAACCAGTCATAAGCATGCAATACATGTCTGTGTTTATACTGCACACCAAGCGAATGAAAAGTGCATGCACTGGATGCAAAAATACAGAATTATGGTAGATAAATTGGTTTTCCTTTTGCCTTTCTCTGACATTATGTTGTCTATATTTAGTTATTATTTGTCCATATTTAGTATTTTTAGGCATAGTTTTTATTTTCAAAGGTCCATTTTTATTTAGTTATAGTCTCATTTTTGTTGTGGAAGAAAATTGGAAAATGAGTGTTTTTCAACATACATTTTGTGATGAACACTTCACAGATGTTGTGTTTATTTGCTAGTGATAATAAAAGCATCTTCAAATTTTATATTTTTCTCACTAGTAGTTCATTGAAACAAGCAGAGATATTCTGTTGAAACCAGGGCCTGAAATACAAAATTGTATTATTGATTCAAAGAGCTGTGGAGGGATTCCCAACTGACATATTGGCGCAATGTATGTTAGTTATTGAGGCAGTGAGAGAACATTTATGGACAAAAAGGATAATACAAAATTGTGAATTGTGTCAAAGTAATGAAGCTGAAGGATGCAATGGTGCACTACAGAATATTACAAAGATGTTTTAAAATCAAATGCTCCTTTAAAATCAAATAAACTACAGGAACTCTTAGTCTTCAGTTACTGCTTAATTCCTATTTTCTTATTTTTGAATTAATTCTTCACAAAAAAGTATTATAACAGTTGATATATATATATTACCTTCATGATAAATGTTATAATAATTACAAAAAAATAAAAGCAATAACTCAATTAACTTTGCAGTCTTACCTTCATGATTCCGTTCCAGTTGTCTCCAGTAGAGACTCGGAACAAGGTGAGGAACGCCATGCCGAAGTTCTCAAATGTAGCGTGTCTGCTCAAACCTTCACACGGATTCTCTTCCGAGCATTCTGGGACAAAGGGGGATGAACAGTAATTACGCCCTTCTTGACCTCAGTGTACATTTGCAGGAGACATATTAACAGGATAGAGAAGAAACTGACCAAGTTTTCCAAAGAGCTCCACTCCCAGAGCTGCATAAATGAAGAACAGCAGCATGAAGAGAAGACCCAAATTCCCAACCTGGAAAAACAGAAATAACTCTAGGAGTACACGCATATAAAAGAACACGGGCATAAGGCAGTAATTGTATTTAGGTGACACATGTTCACATATAAAGGCACCAACCTGGGGTAAAGCCTGGACTACTGTGTCCAGCAACGCTCTCATTCCTGTGGCCATCTTCAGCAGCTTCAACACTGTGGGAAAAAAGTGAACATTGTGAACTTCCCCCCCAAACTCACAACCACTGCTGTTCCAATCCTCAAATTATTTAGTCATGTCTTGTTTCAGAGGTTTGTGTTTTCTTGACACCCTGTACCTCTGGCAATGCGAAGTACTCTCATAATGCGAATGATAGTTGGGTTAATGGGTAATGAGGCATTCAGGTCAATCTCCTCAAGGGTAATGCCCATAACAGACAGCAGAACAATGGCCAAGTCCAGCTGATTCCACCTGAGAGAGAGAGAAACAGAAATAGTGCACGCAGTACACTTACAAACAATACACGGCAGGGTCTTATAGTCTTATATTCGGTGGTTTCTCTCCACTATTGTGTGGAAGGCTGTGTTTCTTATTTTATATTCATACACTCATTTTTTTCTGATATATAGTCATATGCAAAAGATCGGGTGCTCCTGGTCAAATTATATGTTTTGTTGTCCTCAAAAAGTGCAAATCCTAACTTTTGCAAATTAATCTGCACCCAATCATTCTTTTTAATAAAATGATTCTACCAATGAAAGAAATTTCACACAGACTCTAAAGACATTTCCATGTAGGATTGGGCAATATAACAATATTTATTGCTACTGGGATGAATTATTAGAAAAGCGATATTGTGGATATTGTCAGTAATTAAAGAAAATGTGTTTTACTGTAAAGAAATGTTTATTTGGATTTATTGGAGAATATTAAATGCTGAATGAAAAACATTTGTACAATGTGGCACGGCTGGTTCTTTTATTTGTTTGTTTCAACTTTAACCACATCCCAGGTTGTGGAATGAACTACCTCGTCACATCAGGCTGGCTCCTAGCCTCTCTGTTTTTAAATCTCATCTTAAAACGCATCTTTATTCCATGGCTTTTAACTAACAGTGAGGCTCTACATTTGTGTGGGCTAAATCTATTGTTTTACTAGTATTAGTATTATTATTATCTATATATGTGTGTGTGTGTGTGGGTGTAGGTATATATGTATATGTATGTGTATGTACATATGTACATATATATATATGTATTTGTGTTTGTATAGGTATACACACGTTTCTGTTTATCTATTTTTTTCTTTTACTTTTCCTATGTCTTACAATTTTTACTAAATTGTACTGTAAAGCACTTTGGTCAACGTTGTTGTTTCAAATGTGCTCTATAAATAAATTTGATTTGATTTGATTTGATTTAACACATGACAGGTGTCCAAAATAAACATTTTGACATGTTGTGTATTGTGAATATTATTAAGAGTATTAAGATATTATATTTTTGTCATATTGCACACTCCAGCTTCCCTGGCTTTCCACACAATGTGTCTTATTCACAGGGTAGCACCTCACCTCTCTTTAAAGAACCTCCTGAAGCCGAAGGCGACCAGTTTTAGAATTGCCTCGATCACGAAGACCACCGTGAAGCCATAGTTGAAGTATTTCAGGGCCTCCTCTAAATGCTAGATACAGAAGAAGATACATTACAGACATTAAAAGCAATAGGTACAGGCAGTCTGTCATATTAATACTTTGGTGGATATTTGTTGGTGGGTTTTTTTTTTTTGCAGGTATTTGTTTATTTAACTGATTTCACGAAGACTTGCATGAAATCAGTTAAATAACTGATTTATTTAGTCTGGTTGTAGTGTTTAAATTTTTATCATTTTACATTAATGTAAACCAAAGCTACCGGAACCAGGCTCAATTTAATCGTTGACTATGGTCCATTTTCCTAGACTCAGGGCTCATCCTAGACTAAACAGAATTTCCCATGGTGAGTCACCAATGAGACTGCAATTTAGTCCAAGACTAGGCTTAATTTTGGCAAGTCTGGGAAGCCACCCCTATGTGAAATGACTCATTGAGGACTGAGGACTTTTCTTTATATGAAACTGTTAAAGGGCTAAGCAGGAGCAGAAACTCATTTATGTGCAGATGTGTGTGTTTATGTAATATTGCTAACCTTGTGCTGGACACTGCTGCTGCATAGCTGTTATGAAATATGTGAGTGTGTTTGTGTGGATTGTAACCAACCTTAGGCTGGTTGAAGTGCTCCATGGACATGGTGAGGACATTAATGCCGATGATAACGGTAATGAAGAGGTCCAGGTAGTGGTTCGTGCACAGAGTGTGGATGTACAGACGAGCGGGAGAATAGTCTGCATAATATGGTCTCTGAAGGGCCTCTGAAATGCACACACACACACACACACACACACACACACACACACACACACACACACACACACACACACACACGCATATACACACACACACATACACATTCTCTTTCCCCAACACATCTGCCCAAGTTAGGGCACACAAAAACACACATACACACACACACACACACACACTTTCTCAAACACATCTGTGTTTGTTAGGCCAGGTTGGATCATGAGGCAGCGCCAGGCAGCAATGAGGCAGCACCGTTGTGTCCAGACAGACACGTTCAGACACGCGCTAATGTGCGCACACGGTCAGATAAACACATTCATGGACTTGCTGTCCACACATGGATACACACATGCTCATACACACTCATACACACAGCATGTGCACATATTCGAGCAGACACCTGCACAGAAACAAGTACACATTTTTACACACACACTCACAGTATGAGCACACACTCAAACAGATAACACACCTACCCACACACACACACACACACACACACACACACACATTGACTTTCTCCCCTCTCGTCAGTGTCTCTTCAGTGTGCCTTTAAGACGCTCTCTGTTACCAGTTTAAAGGTAAAGTCTCCTCCGGTTAGTGAAGCAGAGAGAGAGGCCCAGCTCAAGGTCACTATCACACCCTCACACTCTGAGGTGCAATCGCCACGCTTACACTCTCCTCGCACCCTCGCACCCTGGCAGAGGGAAACCGGCCCATGACTCTCTGTGTTACTCCGATTTCCCCTTTATCTCCTTTTTTTCCCTCCCACTATGCCCATCTGTCCTCTACCATAACTGTGCATCCATCACTCTCTTTCTTTTTGTTTTCTTTTTGTTTTCAGCTAAAGGAAGCTTTATTGGCATGATTAAATCAAAAACCATACTGCCAAACACCCGAACAACCACCAAACTGCACAGAAAGTTTAATTGTTTATTGCTGAATGTGTTTAAGAATATTAACAGCAGTAAATAGGAAATAGCAAATAGTAGGCGGTTAACATGGGATTGGGTGGTAATTGAGTACTCAGTAATTGAGCACTTGGTAATTAGGTACTTGGTAACTGGGTACTTGGTAATTTGAGTACTTGAGAATTTGGCAATTGGCTATTTGGTAGTTGGGTGCTAGGGATTGGCATTTTAAGCAAAAATATTATTTGAAAATCACCGATAACTATTCGACTAATCACTCGCTCCACCGCCCCCCAAACCCTCCTTCCTCGCTGCCAGAAGGTGGCAGTAATGCACATAAAAGCTGTCTGACAACCTCCATTAAACAATAACAGCAGAGAAAGGACTGGATGGTGATGGAGATAGGTGAGCTGGGGTGCTGGGGTGTTTGTGGTGTGTTTGTGGGGTGGATGTGATTGTAGGCTGGGTGGGTTGTTTTGTGTTTGTGGGGTGGGGGGGTGTATGTTTGCGGGGTGAGTAAGTGGGGGGTGAGGCTTAAAACAAGGGATTTAAAAAAAATAAATAAAAAAAAAACAGTAGCATAGACTATTCACTGACTATTCAAAAATCATGATGAACCCCTAGTGGGTACCCCTCCCCCATCGCTGGGCTGCATCTGGTAGAAACTGTGGTATGGGCTCAATCAGTCTGGTCTAGTATAAATTCTACACCTGCCCAAAGCCCAGCAGTGGGGCCAATCCTTCTCCATTCACAAAAAACAAACCACATCACTTTTACCACAACAAGGTTTCCCCTCTCAGGAGAAGCTTTGTTTAAACTTTATTGAGGTACAATTGAGGCATGAGTGTTAATTATGACTCCTAATGCAGTGTTTGAGATAACACTATGGATATTAAAACAGGAATTTGTCCAGAGACTAAATTAAAGCTGTGTTTTGCATCTGGTAATTAGTTCTGGGACCATACAACATGATTACTGGCTTACGCCATATGAAACTAAAGCATACAGAAATATGTTGTCAATGTATTATGAAATGTGAGTAAAAATAACGGTAATGTATTTTCTGTTACCACAAATTGGTGTTACATATAACATTGGTCAGTTTTATATATACACTACTCACAAAAAGTTAGAGATATTTGGCATTCGGGTGAAATTTATGGAAAACATAAAAAGTTCACACTACAGTGATATTATATCATGAAAGTAGGCCTTTTAAGTAGAAGCATGCAATGGTGATTTCCTCATCTCAAACTATTTATTGAAACAAAAGCCAACAACAGTGGTGAGTACACCACAACAAAAAATGTCAATGTCTCAATAACGTGTCATG
>JBBPCZ010000089.1:28791577-28803425 GCA_037974445.1 Brycinus macrolepidotus | reverse complement strand
GGAGGTGAACGATTCCGGTGCTTCGCAAAATTAGAACCGGTTCTAAATCGGAACCGGGTTTCGATTCCCACCCCTAGCGTAAACACACCACACCATAGCACTCAGCTTGATCAGTGTGAAATTCTCTGCAGGGTATCTCAGTCGTGCCACTAGCAGTCCTGGGATTCAAACCCACAACCTTCTGATTTGCAGGGGCAACTAGGCCACCAGCCACCCCATAACAGTCATCTATGTTATATTTTATAGAAAGCTTTGCTTTGTGTTTCCTTGGTATTTTGAGTATAAACTGTTCTGAATTCAAGGCATTTCTTTTTAGTTTACTTTTTCTAGTGAATGGACTGTTACAGCTAAACTCACATGGGGTAAGTTTACAGCAAGCAGGAGGGGGTCCATGCTCGGCTGAACGCTAACGCTAGGCGGGCAGTTATCCAGTCCAGTCCAGGCCAGTGTTTCCTCCCTGGGCAATAAACTGGACTATCTCTGATGCCGGCGAACTATCCAGCGTGAGTTCAGAGACTGCTGTGTTTTTGTTTTCATGCAGACATGGCTCAGGGACAGCGTTCCAGGCACGGCTACACAGACTAGTAACATGCTAACATTCCGCTTGGACAGAAACGTGGCTCTGAGCAGAAAAACTCGAGGTTTGGGCTTAGGTGTTTACATCAACACTGACTGGTGTGTGAATGATGTGCTAGTCTCTAGTTACTGCTCACCACTCCTGGAGTTTGTGACGGTTTTATTTACCGCAGGATTTCACCACCATGTTCATAGTCACACCCAGCACTAATGCTAAAACGTGCTAGCCTTACTTTACAGAGCCATGAGTGAGCTCCAAAACTCACACCAAGAGATACTGTCACTAGAGATATTAACCATGCAAATCTCATTTGGGAATCTGGATTAGGAAGTTGAGACTGACTCCTCCCTCTGCAACTGGACTTCCAGACTGGGTTCAGAACTGAATCGTAACTGTAACTGCACTCTCGCTCTGGCTCTCTTTGTATTTTGTCCTGTCTGCACTTACGTAGTATTGTGGTGTTTCTGTTTTTGTTTTAGTGTGCACCATGTTCCTGGAGGAATGTTGTTTTGTTTCACTGCATACTGTGTATATGGCTGAAACGACACCTACTTGACTTAAGTTGCTGGAAATCTTGCTAAAAATTATTTAGCAAAATCTGCTACAACTCTAATTAAACTGAAAGGTAAAGTGAAAAAAGGGAAATAACATACACATACAAATCAGTTACATTCAGTGCCTTATCTAAGGCATTAGATATATTGCCATGCAGTGTTAATGTGCATATACGTGCATGTGCCCTTCCTAACGTGCCTTAATATGATATGGGGGTTTGTTTTCAGTGCAAAGCAGACACGTTAATTAATCCCAGACCGTATGAACAACCAAAACGTGTTCAGATATTATCAGCCATCTCACATGGCACTATACACACACACACACACACACACACACACACACACACACGGTGACACCACATTCATGTTTTGTTCCTCTCTCCGCTCTTGCACAAAGCGCAGACGGACCCTACTATTATGGGTGTCTACTGTAATGTAAATAATCATTTCCCCGGCAAGAGTGTGAATGCCCTCTGCCTCAAATGAGCCATGCTCGCTCACACACACACACACACTCACACACACATACAGAAACATTATGATTCGGCAATTCCATCCAAGGGCAATTTTGGTGTGCTGGGACTGACTGAAATAGACTGTATTTGAGCAACAAAATCTGAACCAAAACGCCAGTAAATGAAATGGTGTGACACTGAGCTGAGTCTTCTTTAGAGCTAAAAATTCCTGTCAGTCCATTTAAAAACAGTACTGTATCAGGGAGTTAGCACTGAAAGGTAATTACAACTGTATGGTAAGATGCCAGTTTCTCTCTCACGTCAGGACTTATATCCAATAAAGCAGGACTTTCGACCTGCACATCTACTGCATAAACTAACCTAAATACTAACCAATAATAACATGCTCCTCCCACCACCTTCCACATCACTGATACTCTGTTATCTATTGCCTTTTATCTATGCTAGTGCATGAAGTTTGCTGACATAAATTGCATGATTAAGATTAAATAGCTAGATTACTAACGAATGGATAGTGACAGTCCCAATTATTTACCTAAGTATAACACAGATGATAAACATTTTTTAAGAAATAATGAAACAAAAATGGTCACCCAATAGAAAAAAAAATATTTGTCACTACATAAACCTACTTGAAAGATATTACAAAAAGTCTAGAAATAAACTAGATTGATTTTAATAAACGAAATAGATTTTAGACATCCCAAGATACTTTTTTTTTGTGGAGTATGATATAGAGGAATAATCTCACATGTCTTCCCTCTGGATCATACCTACGCTTCTGTGCCTTTCAATCTGGTTTATATGAATTTCATCCACGTCTCCTTTGCCTAAAGCTTCACGGCTGTCCAAAGGAGGACAGTTCCTGTTTTGAGTCTTGGCTCCTCACAAGGCTTTTTCATTACGCCAGCTCGTGGACTTTTCCCGCTGCCTGTGTTGCCTTCGGCTCGCTCATTAGGGGTCTGGGCGCCGAGCGCAGTAAAGCTGCTTTGTGAAAACTGTCTGTTGTCAGAAGAGCTATACAAATAATACCAGACTGAATGGTTTAATTCTAGCTTAGATGTGAGCTATAGCTTCAATCATGAGACTGAGCTTCTGAAAGCAAGAGACATATTTAAGCAGCAAAGGCAAGGGCATAACACTGTTTCCATCTAGCCACCAGTTGGTATTTCCTTGAAAAATCATCTTGGGCTTTTCTTTTTTTTCCCCTATGAAATACCATATTGATCCAATTTATTCAGTTCAAACATTTAGCCCGATTTAATGTAAGAGCACTCTGATGCGATGTTTCTATTAGAGGATCGATGCAGTTAAGCTGCCATGAATTCAAATTGATGCATTGATTCAAAGAATGAGTCACTGCACTAGTAAAACATGGCTAACAAGCACAGGCACACCATACGCCCACTGGGGCACTGCTAGTGTGTGTGTGTGTGTGTGTGTGTGTGTAGATATTATGAAGCTTTCAGTTTAAAGGGGAATTCCATTCAGATCTGTCCCATGTTTGGTTTACAGTGATGGGGATAGGAACCAGACCTCCAAAATCTTTCTCACCTGTACCTGAGCTTCAATGGGTGCTGCATGACTGACTACACAGATGAACCCTGAGACCATATTAATATTATTTGAAACATAGCAGCCAGCATTTTTACATTTAATACATTTCTGTTTACCTGCTAAGATTTTAAACGCAAATTAAAACTGCACATTCGCACTTTGCAGATTTGCGATGACAGTGAGCGCCGCTCTGGAGAGTGAGAGAGCAGATGTGCAGCAGGGTGAGCCAAGTTGTTCAGTTAGCTCGAAAAATGGGCAAGTTCTCTCGCTGACGTTCATGGGTCAGGGAAAACTGTTTCATTGCGGTCTGGTGGAACATAGCTAGTTAAAGCATCTATTCACAGCACTAAGTAAAAATACTCCTTTACCACAGAGACCATTTTAATGATGTTGGGAGTGCAAAACTTATCATGCATGGTGCCTGAGACATTGCTTTACGACTGTCTTAAGCTAAAGTTTTGGCCTAAAATGTATTTTTAAAATACATGTAGGATGTAGAAGGCAAAAGAGTAGCCAAATTTCTTTCCTCAGATTTATCACAGTTTCACCATTAACAATATTATATACAACTGCTCAGAAGACACGTGAAGGTTAACTGCACTGCTGTATTTGTGCTGTAGAAATTCTAATCCCTTGTTCCATTTACCACCGCTGTAAAGAAGATTTTCTATAGTGAACGATTTTATTTCAAAACACTGTGGATGACTTGTGAAGATTGTTAAATGATCACAATCGAATGAATGAATGAATGATTAAATGTTGTAGAAATTTGGAAGTATTGGTGAAGTATATTGGTGAATATTAGTGTATACTGGTGACGTTTTCTTTTAAATGCATAAAGTGTTACCATAAAGTGTTACCAAATTGGTTATACCTCCAGCGTCCCTACAATGGCCCTAGGAGTGTTTTGTGTTTGTGCACACATGAATTTACAAATTATTTTGTTTGCGTTTGCAAGCATACATGCATGTATTTGTGCTCATCCGTGCATGCATCACCTGTTCATGGTACTCCACTCCCATGCTGAGTGTATTGATGAGGATAGCGAACATTATCCCCCTGTTGAAGTACTTGCTGTCCACAATTCTCCTCAGTACTCCTCTGGCACAGCGCATACACACGCCAAAGCAGTTTTCAGTGGGATTCTCCCTCTGCTCAGCATCCCAGCTGAATTTTTTTGCCTCTCTGCTCCTGGTCTTCGGCTTCTCTGTGTCAGAGTCGCTGTCGGAGTCGTAGGTCACACCGCTGCCCTCGGGGGGACAAATCGGGCACACAGAAAGCTCAGCAGGTGCCAGGCCATCGCCGCCTTCTACGCACGCACTTGAGCACACATCTGGGTACACGCCTGCACAAATGCAATGGAGATGACTGAAGCCAATCTGTATAACTAACAGCAGTGCCTTTACAAAGACCTTTTATAAAACAGTCCTTATTCAGTACCTTTACAAATATCTTACATAAACTGGTACTTACTTATTACCTTTACAAATATCTTGTAGAAACTGGTCCTTATTCAGTGGCTTTACAAAGTCTTTATATAATCTGGTACTTATTTAATGCCTTTAGAAAAACCTTATATAAAGTAATCCTTATTCTGTGCTTTTCATAGTAGTAAAACTAATTAAGATTAATAACTGAATTATAAGCCTTCAGCAATGCAAAAACTGGCAATGCAGAGCTAATTATGACAGCACAGTAAATATCAAGTTATGACAATTGTCATCCAGAATGAAAGAATATGAGAAAAATGAAGATGCAAAACAGCTCCTTCTTCCAAACTTAGTTAAATAAGCTTGCAAAAATTAATGGGAAATCAAAAAAGTATTAGCAGAAGTGGTCTCTCTGTTCTAACAATGTGTGTAGTCATTTCTGCAGACCCAATTTAGAATTATTAGAGCATATGAAGTGTTCTGTGTGGAAATGTCTTCATTATCAACATTATTAAGCTGAATCTCAGGAGACACAGACGTGCACTTAATGTTCACCATCACACTCGAGCTAGGAATTTAAAGTTTCTACCTTTAATGCTTCCACTGTGTAGCTCCTTAATTATAACAATAGCTGTAAAGGCATGCGTGTGTGTTTTTCGTATGTGTATGCATGTACACAGTCTCACCATGTTGTATTTTGCTGTAGGTATCGTGGAACCCACTGTGGACTGTCCTGCCGTATTGTGAGTGGCTGGCCGCGGGGGTGTGGACCCCACTTGCACAGCCGGGGTTTATGCGTGAGTGTGTGAAAAATGAAGAGGGCAGAATGGTGGGGTAGTTCATACCCTTTAAGCTGGGTAAAGCAAGGGAGGGAGGGGGAGTCTGTTTGAGGGTCTGACCTTCACCACCCATCTGAAGGGCCTTCATTTCCAATGTACCGATGTCCATGCCGTTGCAATGGGGCCGGTGATGATGATGGTGGTGTATAAGCTGTTGGGTCAGGTTGAATTTCTCCTTGCTGCTCCAGGGCCTCTTAGCTCCTCCTCCTAGAGTAGAGCTCCTGGGGCTGGAGCCCTTGCTGCGTCGGCACGGCCGTATGCTGCTGTAAACATGGCTAACTTGCCGACAGAGTTTGCGGCAGAGGTGACTCAGGTATTTGAGCATTTCTTCGTAGCAGGAGCCGGGCTCAGTCAAGCTAGCTAGCGTCGACTCATTGCTGCGGAAACGAGCCCGCTGCTCCCGCATCAGCTGGTTCTCGCGCTGCTTAGTTTCTGAAAACTGTGTTGCTATGACAACCAGGCACAGATTGATCATGAAAAAGGAGCCCACCTGAGGGTGAATAAAAGAAAAAAACAAAGGAATTATGGTTTAGGAATTATGTTGTATAAACATTTCAACATATAAAACATTTCCCTAACCCACCTGGAGAGGAAGCAAGACATGGGCCTTCTAATAAAGATGTTTCCTCAACAATAAACCAGAATTATACGACAATTTTTAGGTTCATATAAGTTCAGCTAAAATGACAACTCTTCCATGGCCCTCATTTTGTAATGCACTTAGTTTTTTTCTAAATCCACTGCTAAATCATCACCTAGCTTGTTATGTAGCATTAAGAGTTAAACACAGATGAGCTTCATATGAATCATTACGTAATTTAATATTCTCAAGACCAAAAGAATTCCTGCATATAGTATCACTACAAGCTCTGGGGTATTTACCCTTGCTATATACTGAAAGACATTGTTTTGCCTTTCTTCTTTTCTGATCTCACATGTGTGACAAATATACTCCCCCTAAAGAATGGCCACATCTATGGTTCGCCATTCCAGTAATGGAGACCAGATCCTGCACTGAAAACACATGATTCAGTTGAATATCACAGACATAATCATCAATTGATGAGATAAATACGCCATATCAGAAAAAATGAATTTTAAAAACATTGTTTTATGCAATACGATGCAAGCAAGTGTAAATAAGTAGACCTCTTTTTGGAGCAGGCCTCGGTGATCAAGCAAACCATACCACTTGTAAGTACTTTCAAATAGTGTATTCCATAAAAGTTTTCAGCTAAGACGTGCTAATGCATATGTAGCAGAGAAATCAAATTACACCTTCCCTGACACTTCTCATAACCAAGATCAAAGGCCCACATCGCAAAGCTGAACAGACTGTGAAGAACCCCTCCAGGATTCCATTGTCAGAGTGAATGATCAAGATCAGATGGCCAGAGAGGGAAACGATGGGAAGAATCTACAGACGTCCGGCTTAGACAAAGGGACTGAAGATTCACCAAAGACTCCAGGCAAACTTCTTGCATTACTTTTGGCAGCAGAGACAAGAAATGAGCAGACAGAGAGCTCCAAGGAGCAGTGGAATCTTCCACCAACTGCTAGAAAGACTGATGTCGCTCTAAAGCCACTTCAGCTGAAAATTATGTCTGCATAGTTCACTCTTTAACAGTGCTGAAATCCAGCATCAAAATGGTCCGATCATAGAAACAAAGGACGCATCTAGGCTACTTTTTTCTTCAGACTCCGATATCTGATCCTCCAGTATTCGCTAGTACTGAGTACTGGTACTAGCACTATCTAAAGGAACTACTCGGTTACTGTAAATTATGAGATTTTACACCATTCTGCTTTATTTTGGTAAAAGGAGTGTTCAAAAGCAGTACTAAGTGTGAATTGACAGCATTTACTTAGACGATAATTAGCATCACACTGACACAGTATCAGTGTAAGAGCAACATTGTTGAAACCACTACCTCCAAATGGTTCAATACAAAACGGTGTGACCAGCACTGGAGATGACACCAACCAGCAAACATCTGCAGAAGTCTGCAGAAAGCCTGTGTCAGATTCAAGCGGAATGGAGGGTCAGTCATTTTGAGAGGCAAGGCCAGGATGAGGTGGAAGCATCTGGATGGAGCAAGAGAGAATCTGAGTTTAGAACTAGGCTGAACAGATCTTGCTGCATGTCAGGGAAAGTTAATGGCACAGATGAACTGCAGATAAAGAAGACAAACTTCAGCCATTTCAGGAGAGAATCAGACCATGGTATGAGGTCACCCAGGGAAGAGCGGAAAGAGGAAAAATTGAAATTGGCCCAAATCAAGAAGGACTCAGAGTGAAGTCAGGGCACCAAAAGAGGACAGAAACAAGGAACTACTTTTATGGCAGAGATGAGTTTGTAAGTGTAAAGCCTGTGCCTCACCAGCCCTTTGTTCCATCACGCAATGTGTGTAGTGATAGGTCTGATGTTTTGAAACACAGCCATCTGCTCCAAACTTCATAACAAAACAGGCTTGGAGAGACCAGGAGAGATTCATCAGCACTAATGAGGGAAGCCAGATTTAAGCTATGAACTTCCGCACTTACTTTTGATGTTCTAATTCAGTTTTAACAAGATATGTTTACTCATGCTAATTTTCTGATTTAAACCTAAGGACAAACGAGACTTAATTTCAGGAGTCCTTACCTTGATTTTTTTTCTGCCCAATTGCCTTAAGCCCTTAACCTTAAATTTTTAACTGGGTCTTCAATTTTCATGGTTTTCAATAGCAAGGGCAGCAAAGCTTCCCAGGACGAGGCTGCCAACACTGATTCTGTCACATGCCTCCCTGAGTCTCTTAGGCTGGCATGCCCTAGTGTGCCTCGGTTGGAGTAAACCCGCGTGAACTGTATTATTTTTCACTTCTGTTTCAATCCTTTCAAATAACATCCTGTGCGCAGTGTGCTCCCTGACCCAGCTCAATAAAATTTGTATCAATAAAGAGATATAGGTGTTTATCTTTTCCTTCTGACTACATGTTTTCAAAGCACAAATTATATCTTGGCAAAACATTTAACAAACGACAGTGTGACTGTACTGTTGTTTCTTCAGTGATACACAGCGTAAAGAAAAATAACAGGGACTAGAGATGCACAGTGATACTGGACATGTACAGACAACTGGGAACACAGTTACACTCAGCCAGGCTGAGCAGGCCTCTTTCATGAACAGCTAACAAAGCTAATGCTAAAATTGTATCAATGTAATGTACAATGAAGGCCATATTATGCATTTAAAATCCATTTACATTTTAGATTTATTGGCTTAGTGATTAGATGCAATTTGAAAGATAAACATGGTATCCACTGGTCATTATGAAGCCATGGTTAGCAGCAAAATTGCATAAAAAAAAGAAAACAATAAATTGATGATATTTTCAGTTTCATGCTAGGTTCTGGTCACACACATTACTGTTCAGTTTGTTATTATTTAGTCCATGTTTTATTGTTTGACATTAAAAAATGATTACCCAATCATCAAAATAATCTCTAGATTATTCGATTATTAATATAATAAATGGTAATGGCCCAACACACTGTCTAATGGCACGTTCTTCTATATTCATAAATGTTTATATGTAAAGTATTATCAGATGAAACTGATGAAATGTTCATAAAAACAGACATATATTTGATTAACTCTATGGGCAAACGTATAATGTTGATAAAAAGGTCACTGAAGACTAACATGACCTGCATATGAGTCATCCAACTTTGGGAAATCTGTGGAGTGACCATAAACGATATGGCATCAACACTTACAGTTTGCTTTGTATAGTCAGTGTCATGTTTCCTGTGGTGATTTGATTAAGAAATTTGATAAGAAAAGAACTGTTAAAATCCCAGGAAGGATTTTCTTATATTACATGATGACCACCTTAAGACTGACCACGTTTAAATACATTTCAAAAGGTTTGTTGTTGTTTATAAGGATCAATCATTATTGCCATTTTGTTTGTGTGAGATACACTGGTGAGTCACAGCCCTGTGAATGAAAATTTAATAAGAAAGAAATAAAGAGAGAAAAATGGAATTAATAAATCCTCTAGATCTGTCTTTGGCCTCACACAGCGCAATGTTTTTTTTTTGGTTTTTTTTTTACATGAGCGACTAGATAAACACAAGCAGAAACAGAGATAAAGAGAAACAGTTTTCCACAAACATATTGACAGACAGACAGACGTGTGTTCTAAGAGCAGCTGTGATGATTTTTAAAGTCCCAGGGAACACAGCGCACAACAGTAGGTATGTTTGCAATAAGTGGGATTATTGAACACCCAGCAATGTTCGAATGAAAAAAAAAAAAACACTGCTTAAATCCCGAACATCAGCCCTATCTGAGCATTGGCTGAGCGTGGCCGAATAATCGATGAGTATGGTTGACTGACATCCTTCTGTCAACGCTTTCAGCCTTCTACATTTATTCTGAACTAAACAAACCAGTGTGAGCAGAGAGAAGTGAGTGAAACAGGCTCGACGTATACAAGTGATGCTGTGTACTACTATATCTATGGCTCACAAAAGTACCATTCAGATTGTATAAGGCGATGTGTTAAACAGGGTGAGGTTCTTACTCAGAGTAATGTACTGGATGTGCTGGACAAGAAGATATTAAATAGCTGTGTGGGTGGGCCAAGCCACATCAGACTTATGGTCTTTGGGGGTAAAGACTGCATAAGCTTACATTAGGACTGTCCAGTCTGTACTGTAAGAGGAGGAATTTGATAAAATATATGGCTCATTTACTGGACATTAGGATGTTTCCTAGGACATACTTTCTCCATGTATACTGTGTGCCCACAGGAGCAAGGTTTACCGAATTACAAAAACAGATTTGGGTTCCCTGGGGCTTTAAACTGTAGGAGCTTTTTTGTAATGGGGTAAGTATGGTACAGTCACAAGGGAACCGAGGGAATAGAATTTGTGTGTGTGTGTGTGTGTGTGTGTGTAAGAGAGAGAGAGAGAGAGAGAGAGAACTAAATCTTGTAAACATCAGAAAAAAAAAACACAGAACAGTAAATCAACTCTCTGGCCTCTGTTATGTCCTTGATTGTTTTCGGTTTCTGTTGGTGGTGGGATGAGTGTCTTTAGTCTCTCCTAGTGGTCAGGGAGTTGCCCCTGCAATCAAAAGGTTGTGGGTTTGAATCCCAGCACTGCTAGTGTCATCACTGAGGCACCCTTGAGTAAGGTACCGTCCCCACACACTGCTCCCCGGGCGCCCCTCATTGGTGGCAGCCCCCTGCTTCACTTGGTGAATGGGTTAAATGCATAGAAAGAATTTTCACTGTTCACACTGTGTGCTGTGCTGTGCTGTGCTGTGTTCATGCATGACTATAAGGGGACACTTTACATTACTTTACCTTACTTTAGACCCAACCCCTGCAATGTGCTACGCCCCTGCCCAGAAAGGATTGGATGATCAGGCTTTGTACACGCCCCTCTCCTGCCTCTTGCTCGGGATTGGTTGGCTGTTGGACTCAGCACAGATATAAAAACCACTGGCAAATGACAGTCGTGGCAGAATGTTGCCTTTGCCTTGTGTACTTGCTTGCTGTGCGTGTTTTGCATATTGACTTTACTGTGTATGACCTCCTGCCTGTTTCTGACCTTGTTTGTGCCTTTGAGCCTGAGTGTTTCGTTGTTTGTATATATTTTGTAAATAGCTCAAAGATCACTTTGTAAATGACACCTGATAGTTGTGGTTGGTAGGAAGTCGACGCAGTTTTGGTTGACTCAGTTTTCTCCTGGTTTTGGTTAGTTAGGAAGTTAGGTAAGTTAGGTATTTATGTTTCTTTCTTTTGCGAATAGGTTAGGTGGATCAACGTGGGGCTTAGTCAGGAGCGCTTTTGTTTATTATTGTGGCCTGGTTGGCTTCTAAAGTTTAAACCACCTTAAAACGAATAAATACAAAGCAAATGCACCTTTGCGCCCCGACCTAAACTGGGCCATAACGGGGTCATTGGAAATCAACATTTCTCGCTTTTTTGGGGAGAAAAAAAACGTTTTAGAAAAAAATAACATTCTCTCCACAGTCCATATATAGAAACTAAGCAGCAAAAAAAATGCAATTTTAAAATGACTGTTTTTATTTTTTTTTTAGCAAAGACTGCTGTTTGAATGAGGCACAGGATATCAGTCTCCAAAGCACAGTAACAAAAACAGCCTGTTTTAATTCTAAAGGATAAAGAAAGGCTGAAAATTGGCATTCAAAAAAGGAAGTAAAGCTGGTTCTGGTGCATCAAATCACATAACAAATGCAGACTCCGGGGAAAATACTATACAACCAAACTGCAGGATAATAGCCCTTTAATGCTCAGAGAGTATGTTTAAGAGGGGATAAGAAGTGTGTGTGTGTGTGTGTGTGTGTGTGTGTGTGTGTGTGTGTGTGTGTGTGTGTGTGTGTGTGTGTGTGTGT
>JBBPCZ010000089.1:28777115-28791477 GCA_037974445.1 Brycinus macrolepidotus | reverse complement strand
GTGTGTGTGTGTGTGTGTGTGTGTGTGTGTGTGTGTGTGTGTGTGTGTGTGTGTGTGTGTGTGTGTGTGTATGAATAGATCTTGTTCCTGTAGTGTCAAAAGTTGCCCCTTTTTCTTTTTCAGGCTTTGAAAGATGAGCAACAAGCAGTTCTCACACTTAGAGGACAAGAAAAATGCTTCATGTACTTACAATGATGAGGAAGATGAAATAGATGAAGTTGTAAAAGGAATGTGCGTCCATGACGTAGTACATGATATCCACCCATCCCTCTAAAGTGATGACCTAAAGGTGAAACAGACAGGAAGGAAGAGGGGGGTCAAGGTTGGCGAGCATTCTTTCACCCAGGCTTCTTTTTTTCTTGGGTGTCTAAGTAGTTTAAAACAAACAAATGAACAAGCATACAAATACTGGTTTGGAGAAAGGGATGAAGCCAGATTTAAAGGAACCAGTTTCCAGATTTCTGCGTAAAATCAGAAGTGGTGATGGTGATAAGAACAAAATGTCATGTTTAATTCCTCTAAAAGCTACTACATGAGATTATTACACAAAACAATTATGAATACACAGCTGTGGACATTGCAACTGTTGGCCCAAAACATATTTTTTAAATCCATTCATGGTGGTGAGGTGTAAAATAGTCCCCAAATAAAACTTCATTTTCCATCCTCAACATTACACCCAACAACTCACTGGTCACTTTTGAAGGTAACTAAAATGGCTTTATTTGCGTTATAGATATTGCAGCCCTTGTGGTGGACTGGCGACTTGTCCAGGGTGTTTCTTTGCCTTTCACCCCAAGACCGCTGGGATAAGCTTGTTCAGAAGTTGTTCAGAAGATGGATGGATGGGTGGATATTGCAGCACCTGGTTCCTATCACCACCACTGTAAAGTCACAGGTTTCTTACACCAATCACTTTGTTTGAATGATTTTTACAGCTACTGAATTATGCACAGAAAACAGTGTTCCAATCAATTGTTTCCCAACGGTTTCTCTGCAGGCACCTGCATGCCACTGTGTTGTCTTGTTTCTCAGTGAACATGAATCTTATCCTGAGCTCCTATGGATCACTTGAACAACGCGGACCAATCGGATTAATCCGGATGACAAATGTCACGCTTTGGCCGATAAGATTACTCAGGACATGATAAATCGCTTTCACTCGGGAAACTCAGAAACTCAGAATCATGATAAGTATCTCTGTCAAAACCAATTTGATTAGTGAGAGACGTGAAAAAGTACATGATTTCCTGAGAAAGGGGTGTTGCTTATTGATGTAAATTGATTTCCACCAGCAACTGTTCACTTAATTTTCCTCCAATAAAAGTAAGTGTCTCTTGGCTCTAGGATGCCAGATAGGTGAGAGAGACGAGGATGAAAACTATCAACGGCTGCCAGACTGAATTTCACACTCAGAAAACAAAAATGTAATAAAAAAAATGTAATAAATAGTACAGCACCCAATAACACGGCTTTCACCACTGGAGCCAAAACACACAGCAGCTCCAATGGTCAGGGCTAAAGCACCTGCAATATGTCAACGTCTCAAAAATGATTTTTTTTTGCACTTTTAACCAATTTTCACTCCAATTCAATCACTAGCTAGGTCTCCCTCATCACCTGATGCTGATATGGTGAAGGCTAGAATGTGCTTCCTCAAAGATACGTGACGCTCCACTGCATCTTTTCAAACTGATGCCAGCCTAAAGTCATTTCACAGCTCAACACACTTGCAGGAGCACACTAACTGCTAATTTTGATACATCAACCAACATTTGATGGTTTTATCAAATGCACTACAACATGAACACCTTGACCCCAGTCACACATACCTGAAAGATAGCAATCCAAGCGTATCCTATGTTGTCAAAGTTGATGGCTCCATTATGTGGATTGTGCTCGCTTGCTTTGCAGTTGTTATAATACGCATTCCAGTTGACACACCCATTTTGGGAGGTCTCGAGAGGGGTGTGGTCCGTGATATTATCAGCACTGAGCTGGCAGTAAACTCCTCCCACTCTGCGAGGTGGAACGTCAGAGCAACGTAGCATTCCGTTCTCCCGATTGGTGGAACAGATAAAAGGGATGTCGTCAGAATCCTCAGACCTGTAATAAGGGCTCAACGACTGAGAGAGATTGTACATCCTAGAAGGGAGAGGGAGAGAAAGAAAGAGAGACAGTTTTATTGTCATTTAGCTGCTGAGATATTATCTGTTATAGTCTGGTTTTAGTGCATTTAAGACATGCTTTTGTAAAATATTATTCATGCGATGCTTCCCTGACTGAAGCAAATGCAATTAAGAAGAACTTCACAGCTAGTAAGTGAAGTGAGAAAGACCAAAAGAGTGATAAAAACCTCTTACCAGAGTATGACAGAAAGTGGCATGAAACCTCCCTGAGCAATATGGTAGATCCTCTAAAGATCTGATATTATATGGCTTCAAGAAGAGGCCATGTGGCCTCGAACAGCACCATATTCATCTTTTCTCTCAAACTCATGTACACACACACACACACACACACACACACTAGCACACAAGGTGATATGGGAAAGAAGTGGTAACTGGTTCAGTTCTCTCTCAGCCGTTCGATTGAGCAGAGCTCATGAAGCTTAACACATAAACCATGAGGCTTCCAGGCCAAGAGATATGAAGCCAGCCTTTCCTCGTTTCACTTATCAAGCCTGAAATCATGCCTTCAAATATCCATCTAAGTGGGTCAGATGAATTTCTGATTTGTATGTTCTTTTAATACTTCGGTCTGGCACTGCAAGTCCCAGTGGGAGGTTCCTGACAAGCATACAAGATAACAGGAGCTAAGAGCTGTTGGTCCCACAAAACACGTAATGTGTCCAGCTTATCATTTTTCCTGGCCTAATTCTTATTATTAATACTTATTAGGCACTGTCAAGCCCATTCCGATTCCTGGAGACCATATGAGTAGTGTTCCTCCAGAAAAACCGCTTCTATTTGAGTCTTCAGACTTCTTAATGGCTTCTTCCTGACATCTCTGATCGTTTCCATCCTTGCTGTTGCTGGGTGTCCTCCTCCTCTTTTACCTTTTTTTTCCCCCCAATGAACTGGTTCCTCTTATAATACGTCCAAGATAAGAGCTTCACTTTGGATATCTGGACTTTCTGTAAGAGGTGAGTCTTCATTTGGTTAAGGGTCCATTCTTTTTCTTTTGCTATGCAAGGTATAAGTCCTCGCCAACACTTTGCTACCTCCTTCCAGGAAACTTTTAATGCAAAAAGGTCAGTCCTGCAGGTACTTGTGCACTGCACACCGCTGAAGTCTGATGCAATGCAGAATTCTTATTCAGGCATAGAAAGCACAGCTCTTTCATTTGACTAGGGAGGACACTATCAGCGTATTTGTATGTTTGAACAAATTCAGTTGTAGACTTTTTAAGGCCCTTTAAATACTAGGTACAGTGCAATTTAAGACCTTTAGTGCAACAGGGATATTGATAATGAAGGGAAAACAGCAACAACTGTAGCGGTATTCGGTTCATATAAAGGGACAATCTGGCCAATGCTATCTATCTGCCGTAAACATGTCTACTCGCCTCAGTTGCCCAGAGAGTAAAATTTTCCTACAGACTAGGATAACCTCCTTCTAACGATGGATTTTAAAAGTGGGAAAAACGTTCACAAAAAATTAAAAAGTGCATTGGGCTGGATCTATGAGTTGTATTAAAGAGCTAACATTACTGCTAGGATGCTGAATATCACATCTGTTCGTATTAACCTCTACATCAGTGCATCTCTTTATCACTATGGAGGATTCCCAGTGGTTATATGATGTATTTGGCATGCTGAATATTGTAGTGAGAGGACACTGTTGGACAAAACACAAACAGGACACTTATTTGTGAATTGGCTGAGGGACACAATGCAGCTCTATAGAGTAATATTAACACAACAAATATTATATGCTAATTTTAGGTTAGAATTTCCCTTTAAGGTACACTCATTGCTGACAGAAGAGTTCAGTTGCCTCCACACAGCTTGTATAATCAACATAAAAGGCACTGACCAACAGATCAGGACGTTCTGGAGGAGCCGCACAAGAGCCTGCAAGTTCTCCAAGTCCAGTTCCGAGTGTCGGCCACAGGGGTATAAAGTCCCCAGCATTGCGCCGTGGAGCAGAGGAATTGCTTTCTCCAGAGTAATGGTGCTTAAACAAATACTTTAGTGATGAGTTAGAGTAGTGTGAACCAGAACTTATCATCCAACATCAGGGCCGGACTTCACTAATGTTCTCATTACTGCAATCAAATGCTCTCAGCAGTGTTCTGATATCTAGCCTAAAAGCTTCCCAGACAAGTAGACTGTGTTACTGCAGCAAAGGGGGGGACCAAAACTATTAATGCCCTTGATTTCAAAAGAAACACTGCACATACACTGTACTTCTAACAGAATTAAACTGGAACATATTTAAGACCTCAAGGGACACATTATTAAGGGTTTTTAAGGCCTTTAATATCTTGATTATGTTCCAGATAGCTTCACAGCTCCACAGTGCTTCACAGCACATTTGAGAAAAGTATAAATGTAAGGTATACGTCTGAGACCACCTTGATATTATAGGTGTTAAAATAGGGCACATTATCTTGTGTCCCCACAGACAGGTGTTAGTTGACCTTGCCCTCACATATTTATGAGCTTCTACTCTCTGAATGCCACCATGCTACCTCTAGTGCACAGCTTGCAGTTCAGTTATGCAGACAGGGTCATTACTCCAAACGTGGGTGTTTCTGCTCGGCGGCATACTTGTTTATTGCTGTGCCAGTGCTTTATTTATATGTAATTTATATATACTGTTTCAATACTGAAAGGTTGCAGAGTCTAATGAGCACCTCTGCGCCAAAGCCCCACAAATAAAGTCGCCAATGATTTCAAGAAGTTCTTGGACAAGTTGCAACCGATATGTCTCTGGCTCGAATAGATAAATTCGTTGTGACAGTATGTTCCAACAGGTTAGCATCTAGCGGATAGAGTTTGCAAGTAAGACTAACAAAAGTACCTGCCATGTGTGTCTGCAAGCGCCTGTGTGAGAGTGCGGTTACGCTGTGCTGTGTTATGCTGCATTGACGCGAATGCAGGCGGAGTGCATCTACTCACATCCTCGCATCGTCATCCAGGAAACACCGGTTCCGGAGCAGACCCGCCCACAGCTGTACACCGACAATCCCAAAGATGAAGAATACGAAGAAACACAGCAGCAAAACGTTTCCCAGCATTGGCAACGTGTCCAGGAGCAAGGTCACCAAGATGCGCATGCCTGAAACAAAAACACAAACTCAACGATTCAGTGCGACATCACGTAAATATCGAGAACAACAAATTGAACATGGGATAACAGGGCACAAAATCTTACAATAGGGTAACTACAGGTCTAAGAAAATAAAATATTAAGACTTGCTGTAATTAAAGACCAGTTAAGGTTAAAATCACATTAAGGTATAAATGAGGTCTTCCTGATATTTTCGGAATTGTACTGAGGGTAATGATGAATGTTTTCCAGTTCACTTTAACTTAACAATAATAATTTGTTAATCATTTCTATTTCAGTGATCAGCTCTGCTTCCAGTTTTAAGTTTCGATGGATTGCCTGTTTTTATCTAGAGAATTAAAGCAGGTAGTTTCCATGTCTTGCTGGGGTTAACACCTGTATATCTTGCACACCTTAAGTTTTTAAATTATGAGCTTGTTGGAGGCAGTCTTATGTTTTGCCTTAAAAACCCTCAGGCAAAACAAAGTCAAGTGTAATTTCAAGGCAGTACAGCGTCATGGGCGGTTTTGCGTTGCAGACTTCTGGACAGATTTAACTTCATGAGTTACATTTGAAAGGGGCTAACCTTTGTGTAACAGCACTGAGGGCCCAAAATGAAGATGGGGGCTAATTTTAGCAGTGTCTAAACACATGACACTTTATTCATCTTTTCGAATCTTTCCCTCTTGGAGGCCACTTTAATGACCATCTTGCTGTGTTTTAACAGGAGAACAATGATGAAGAATTGGAAAAAAAAAAACACCTTAGTTCTAAAAAACAGTAGTGTTTGCTTTAGGAATTTTTGAGGCTGGGTGAAAGTCCCCTTAAATTATTATATAACAGTGTTTTATCAACTTTCTTTTATAGGTAGCCTTTGATTATCAAAATACAAGCACTACAGTAATGTTCATTTCCACTAGCACGCCTATGGGACTGCACTGAATTTAACACTACTTGTGACAGCTCTTACCCAAAAAAAAGCCACCCCCCAACATTATCTGTCAGGTTTTAAACTGCTGCCCTAAAGCACTAATCTTCATTCAGTCACTTAACAAAAAAAAATAATCTGTGCTCCAGCCAACGGGTATTATTACCTTTACCTTTGTATCTTCATTGTTCACAGTGCCGAGTTTGATAGCTGGCTACATTCAAGGTGACATAACTGTTAATTTATAGTGTGACTGCGGCTTTAGATTTCTGTCTTTTCATTGCTTAAGGGCAAAAGTGCCAATACAATCCTCCGCTCCACACACACACCTTAAGGTCAGTCAGATGTTAGTTAACCCATACATCATTAAATAGTATCACTCATTTTTCGCCAGCAGGACTATGATTTGTGCAATAAGCACACGCCCAGAATTGTTCATTTAGTGGGGTATAATGATTCACAACGTTCATAATTCAGTCCAACATGATACAGCAGGCTTGTATCCATGGGTAGGCCTTGGTAGGCCTAGACTTACCCAGACTAATCACAGGTCTAGCTAGTTGGAAAATTCTTATATTAAATATTAAGTTGCACTTTTGAAGATTTATTTTCGTGAGCAACATCGCTGTATTATGGCCCATCAAAAGCCCTATACTCTCCACGTCACGTATCAAGTCAACTGATCCCAAGCTCCCCCTCATTTCCTCAGTCCTCCATTCGCTGTCTGCTGCACACAGTTTGCTGTGTTGTTTATCCTTGACGTCTCCACTGTCTTATTTGAACTAGTGTGTATTAGTGAATGGTGTTGCACTATTGGGCTTATGTGAATTAAACATTGTCAGTAACGCACAGCATGCTGTTGTTCTCTACCACTATAAAACAGAAGCACTGGAACACGTACAGTGATGCTGCTGCAGTAATATTTGGAACCAAACGGAGTGATTCAAAGCCCATTTCAGTCAACTTTTATTCTTTTCTATAATTTGCTCACAAAGTGCTCATAACACCAGAAAAACCAAGAGAAAACAAAGTGGATAACGTGATCGCTCCGAGGATCAAGTTAACGATCTTAATTTGAAAAGAAACGAAAAGTCTTTCCTCCCACAATCAGTCAATCTCATAAGCTGGGGAAATAAGAAAGATGGGAAAACAGATGGTTGTATTGGACTGTTTTGTAGGTGCAGTTATTTGAGTTTATTCTGTACACGCACTGTGTACTACGCATTACATTAGCGTAAATGTCAGTGATTGCTTTAATAGTCTGTGTAATTTATGTCGCAGCCTCTTCAAGTCCGAGGCAAATTTCCAGATGGGACAGACACAGTAATGTTGAGAACACTGAGAGAAATACTGTGGCTCTGGAAAACACAGCTTGAGCACTGTTTTAGCAGTATGATGAGGCCATGCCATTTCCAGGTGCAGACCAGACGGCAGGATGAAGGAACTGCAGGGGCAGTCAAAATGGCAAAGGGGCATTTTTTTTATATATAGTTAAACAGTTGTTTATTATGCTAACAGTGGCATTTTGACTAGATGTGAACAATTCCCTACAATATACTAATCTAAAACTGGAATATTTGGGGTAGGTTGCCACGTCATCACATATTATGATGAAGCTGAACTGATTTTTAGCAAGTCTGAGTGTTATCCATTTTAACCTTTTTTAATCACACCACGTACAGCGTGTCATAAGGTTTAAATATAATAAATAAATCTCATGACAACACTTAACAAACAGTGCTATCCGTGGTTCTGAAATAACAATGCTATGTTTCACTACTACGCTTCAACGCTGTTTGTGCTGTGGGAAAAGAGACCAGGTAACAAGCTTCGAATATTTTACGAGGGAAGGTGTTTCATTACTGTTATCTCTATGACACTTTTATCTTTGCCAGTATTTTTGTTGTTTTTGCTGTCTTTCTATTGGGTACATTCAACCTAACCGGGGGGGAGCAGGAAAAAATAACTGAGGTACTTGTTCTCGGGTGCGGAAAGGTGACCAAACCATCAACTCAGATTCCAATTAGTGGGCTTTAGTGGGCTTTAGTGGGCTTTAGTGAGCTAGGTACATGACTCATATTAGCATCAGCATCTGAAGGGATGTTTAAGGGAGTTTAAGGAGTGGGTGAATGTGCTGTTTTGTGAAACCAGACCTGTGCAAAAGTTATTTTGTTTTCAACTCAGCAAATGAATAGAAATTTCGCACTAACAATAGAAAAAAAAAATGCAATCCACATAATTTGACTGGGGTTGTTCAAACTTTTGCATACATATGTTTAAATGGTAACATGTTCCGACTGCGAATCTCGTAATTTCGAATTTTAATCCAATACGAATTGTAACCCCCACCTCCTGGTGTCTGAATTACATTCTAGCAACTTGCATTTAAACACTGGCCATGGTAACGTGTGACTACAGTGGGTGTGTTCTGGAGTGGACGAGTCATCTCTGTAGTGCGGATGCAATCAGACATGTGTTTTGAATAAAGTGCGGCCTGTGGCCAGTACTGCTTTATTACAAAACTGAATTATTCTGCATGAGACTGTATACATATCCAGTGACTGGATTAAAATGGTTGTACACGTGCTGTGTCTTCACATGTAGACACCAAACACACATAGGGCAGAGGTTAATGCACATACGAACATGCTTTCCCTCGCATCATTTGTACGCTGCGCACCCAACAGGCCGAACTAGCTCCGAACGTACGCATGCTTATTCACAAACATGCTCTCCAATACACAAAGGGAATCAAATCAATTGAACAGTCTTGCTAAGATGTGCAAAAAGACACAGACATACACACACACACACACACACACACACACACACCAAAACAGTGCATAATCACACTCTTGTGGTACTTGGCTCTCACCCTGTTCAGTGGTTTGAGAGTAATTGAATTGGAAACTTAACAGCCACAGGGTCTCATTCCTCAGTGAGTCCTAAATCTATTGCTGCACTGCTGCACACATACACACACACACACACACACACACACACATGCATTCATCTGACTTATTTATCTATCTGCTGACAGTATACTTTAAACTGATTGTGTATATCCCAATGTATGGCACTGATTGTTAAGGGCTCTCCTTGGGCCGTAAACTGCTATGGTGTACCTTAATGCTGAATTAGAGCCATGGGTACAGCGCACACAATGGCGGATATTGCACATCTGATTACAATTGCTTAATGTTATACTTGTGAGACTGGAAGCAGTGATTCTAGGGAAAAAAAAACAAAAAAACTTCAGCAAGAGGTTTGACACCGTGTTTGGAAAGCTGAAACTGCACTTCTGCACGTAAAAGAATGAGAAAGAGAGAGAGAGAGAATGTCTATAAATATTGTGCACGTATCTTTTTCCGTCTCAGTGCAGCCCAAATCATTTCAAATCAATACGCATGGAAGAGCGAAAGAGACAGCAACACTCAGCCTCAGTGTCCAGCCTCATTACATCGCAAGACTGCAGAGCAGTGGCCCTCCCTGGAGTCATACGTTCAGAAGAGAACCAACAAGATTACCAAGGTCTGTATGGTCAAATCTATCTCGTAATTACTCTTTCGGCTTGTGTATTCCTACAACGGAGTTAAAGCAGGGTGATGTAAAATACACATTATTTAGGGACGGGCATTTCTTTTAAATTCGGCATCTGAATTTGTGAGACATTCAAAAATTTTACCCACTAGCTAGGACACTAGCCAATCACACAGTGCCACCAAGCTAGAAGGGTGAAGGTTAGCATGCCCTTCCTCCAAGCCACATGAAACGCCACTGTACCTTTTCCAACTGCTGTTAACACAACAGACAGCTCAACACACTTGGAGAACATTCTGCTGACTCTGTTACATCAGCTAACAGACGCCCACGTTGACTAGTATTATGTTGAGTGATGGGGAAAAATGGAGTCATCCTACCCACCAGAAAGAGAGAAGCCAATTACGCTAGTGGCCAAGGACGGCTGAGGCAAACTCATGTCCTCCTGATGACAAAGCCAATGCTTAGACCGCTGTGGATTCAGCATCTCTCTATTACTGCCTTAAAAGAAACCCAGTTTGTATCAGCAAATCATAAACATTACAATCTTTAATTTCCAACTAATAAAAATGATTTGCGTTCTGAGGGTTGTTTAACAGATGTGATGTCTTTTACATAGATTTTGGACAACTTGATGAAAATAAATGAAACATTTATTAAGACAGTCTATTCTATAACACAAGTAGAACAATCAAACGAACATCAGTAGTTTTACAGTCTAAGGTTTAAGTGAAAGAGCGTCTGAACGGTAAAGACGGCACTCGCGGGTGAAGGAATGTGAGGATTGCGAACCTTTGTTTTCTAGAGCCAAAGGACCTATGGTGTTGAATCCTTAGTGTGTCCCTGCAGTGAACTACACTGTATGTTAAAGAGAGCTGAGTGTCTGGTCTGTACCAGCTCAAAGCTGATGGCTGAGTTTAAAACGTGTGTGTGTGTGGCACTGAGAATGAATTCAACTTTATGATAAAACAAATGGTGTTTAGTAATTCTCAGTGCTGAGAGATATTACTATGATGTCAGTAAAAGGAGAGATTGCATGCAAAGATAAAGATCTATTGCTGTGCACATAAATCTGAGTTTAGATTCTTCAAACACAGTTTAGAACATAAACAGGAACATATACGCAAAGTTTAAAATTTACAGCATTTGGGGGTCTGAAGGCAAGCTGGGCTATTCTATGTCCAGATGTAAAAAAGGCTACCCTCACGTGATTGGATATCTAAACTTCAGTCTCTCATCCTCACAGTTTCTGTGGAAGTTTGGAGGGAAAGTTTGGAGTGTAGATTTTGTCCAGTCACTGCTGGGGAATTTGTCTCGTCAGGCAAGTTCAAGAGATGAAGTTCTCTGCAGAAGGGGGCCTCCCTTGGGAGATCTACCTTGACTGGAAGATGCTACACAGAGAGAGAGCGGTGGCGAGTGGTAACCTGCTTTTATAACCTTTAGGGCAGCCTCTGTCCCCCCAAGAGGAGATTCTACCCCATCTTTGATGAAATGCTTACATTGTGCATTTCTGGTAGCATTGCCACTTGTAGGACAGCATGGGCTACCTACACCAGAGACAGACCAAATGAAGCTATAGCACCTACCGGTCCCATCGGAACTTATTTCACCTTTTAGCTGGATAAAAAAGAACAGGTTTTAGGAGTTCATTGGCTGAATTCACTAACTGATGTTGTTAAACTAAGATTTATTCCATTAAATGTATAAGAAGTTGTCTTTTGGCTTGTTTGAGCTAAGAACACTTTTACCAGAAGCACGCCATGAGAAATAGCACCTAATCCACGCAGATATAATGTGAAAATAATTGAATTTAATTTACTTACTAACATAATAATAAACTAACATTGTAATAGCTTGTATGCTGCATTTAATACAGTTTGTGTGTACAGGATTCCCGGTGGAGCTTCTAGCCAGTGAGGATTAAGCTGTCTTGTCAACAGTGCTTCATGCATCCAGAAAGAAACTGCAGCTTTGAAAACTACATTCGTCTTTGGTCCCACAAGATTATACCTGTGCATATCATTGTGAATTTCATTTTTCAGACGTTTCAAAAAAGCTCATCTCTAGCATCAGTCTGTTTCTGCATGAATATCCTCTCTCCTATTGATGCTGTAGGTAATCTGCTTGCGCTAAAGTGTCCACTGATCTATAAAACCCTCTATAATTATAAGTTCCTCTTGATGGTCACTTTGTGCTGCGCGCTGCATTTGTCATTCTGACACTTAACGAAATGGATAAAGAAAGGAAAATGCTTGGACTAAGAAATGTTCACTTGATTGGTAAACGGCCAGAGTTGTTTCATTCAGACAGTCACTCTAAGTGGGTTATAGAGCTTGTTTGGTCGTGCTATTTATATTGGCTGCTCCACGCTATAGGCTAGGCTATTATCCAGTAATTATTGACTGCCACGGTAGCCTCCAACTCCAGCTTAGTGAAGCATTTGATGAGTAATGCTGCTCTAGAGCATGTGAGTGTGTGACAGCTCTGCATCTATAATAGAGAGGGAGGGAGAGAGGGATACTTACTAGGGACTCTGTTGATGGCTCGAAGAGGCCTGAGGACTCGTACGGTTCTGATGGCAGAGAAACTAACGTTGTGCCCATCTAGAGAGTACTCCAACATCCTATATGTGATATTAAACCAGAACACACACAGACACACACACACACACACACACACACAGAATTAGCTTAGCATCCTTACTGCAATTAAAGATACACCATTTGTCCAAACCTATTCACACACCTCTTGTAATCAGTGAATATCAGGTTGCTGCTAATTGTGCACACACAGCTTGTATACTCTACATACAACAGCATTCACCTGTAGAACGGGACAAACACGAGCCTGACCAGTCAGGTGGTAGTCAAGCCACCTTCGTGGATAGTACAGCCCCCGTTACCAAACAAACTGGGTCACTGTGTAAAATGTAAATAAAAACAGAATGTGATGACTCGCAAAATATTTAAACTCCTCATTTAACTGAAAATACAACAAAGACACCAAATGTTGAAACTAAGAAAGAATTTTTTTACTGAAAGACAGGAAAATAGTGCAACAATGTAAGAATAACGGTCCTCAAAATAATGTTGCAAAGAATTTGGGGATTTCATCATCGACGGTACATTATATCATTAAAATATTCAGAGAATCTGGAAAAGTCTCTGCACACAAGGGACAAAAGTGAAGGGACAAGCGTGGATGCCACATCTGGGAAGGCATCATTAATGCCGAATGATATATAAAGGTTTTGGAGCAAGATATATGTCCCACAGATGATGGCTTTTTCAGGTATTGCTTAAATCAGCGAGACAAATTCAAACCGCTTTCTGCACATATTACAACAGCCTGGCTCTGAGTCCAAGTGCTAAACTGGCCTGCCTGCAGACCAGGCGGGTCACTCATTGAAAACATTTGGTACATCACGAAGTAAAAAATATGACAAAGACGACCCCGAACTGCTGATGAGCTGAAATCCTACATCCAGCAAGAATGGGACAACATCTCACTTCCAAACCTCCAGCAACTGGTCTCATCAGTTCCCAAACATTTACAGAGAGTTGTTAAAAGAGGAGGTGATGCATCGCTGGGGTAAACATTCCCCTGCCCTAACTTTTTTGTAACCTGTTCCTGGCGTGAGGATACATTTTTCAAAAACTAAATTCAATTTCTTATATATGTTGTCTTTGTACTGACTGTACTTAAATGTAGGGTTTACATGATTCGCAAAACACAGGTTGTTGTTTTTATTTACATTAGACCCTTTATTGAAAATGGGGTTTGCTAGCTTTCTCTGCTGCTAGCACTGAACTTCTCATCAAACACGGCACTGTTCAATGACCTTACAGAAAACTCGTTAAATGGGAGCTGGATGATCATTAATGGTAATTGGTTGGCATGTATAAATTTTAAACAGGTACCACTTTTATAGACACGGCCAAGTGAAGTGATACAATATATTTTTTTTTAATTACACTTAAATTATTAGGTAGGGATACAGTCTCTGATATGTATTCACGTTATTCCACCCTGCCCCCTATTTCCCCCTCAGAAGCTCCACTAAGCCTTACAGACCCCAGATTAAGAACCAGTGGTCTAAATAAGAGGTAATTACTAGTGTAAATGATTCCAACTGTATAGTACTTAATACTATAACATCTAAAACATATAAAACATTATTATAATATTCACTGTGACTCTTGGATATTTTATTGCCACAAAAAAAAAAAACACAAGAGGCATGACTTTTTGAATGAGATTTTACAAGTTTCACTTGAAAGGAAATGCAGAGAACAAAAGGACTGGTATGACAAGGAGAAATGACTGCAAACCAGTGAAAGCTGGAGAGAGAGAGAGAGAGAGAGAGAGAGAGAGAGATTTGGAGTGCTGGGGTGATCTTTGGGATTGCCTGGTAGTAATTGTCATTCATGAGCATATCTGTGACACATCGACTTGACATTAGGACAGGAACTGACATTAAAACTTGAATTGACATTAAACACACACACACACAGACACACACACAGACACACACACAGACTCACACACAGACTCACACACAGACTCACACACACACACACACACACACACACACAAACACTAATAATGGGGCTCTTTC
>JBBPCZ010000089.1:28740043-28752562 GCA_037974445.1 Brycinus macrolepidotus | reverse complement strand
GGGTCTTTTCCCTTCTGATGGTGGCGATGTTGTGTAGAACCACACATGCTGACACCACCTGACAGGCCCTCTCTGGCCTCACACATGCCTTCAAGATTCCAAAAGTCATTTCAATCCTGCCCCTCATGTTGGCATGAGCTAGTGATCACACGTCATCTAAGGATTGAAAGTCATTAGCTCATTTTGCTATAGTAACGTCAAAGGCATGTTCATATAAGACAATCCTGAATATAAGTTGTGCCACAGTGTTAAACAAGGACATAATTTGCATCAGGGTAGACCCGCAGCCTATGTGGGTGAGAAAAGGACTGAAAACTTGTCTGTGTGCAACCCAATTACCCTTGGAAATCATGAGGGGAAACTGTGTTCAGTTTAAGCCTCACTTCAATTAGACTATTTTACAATAAAAATAAAGATAAAAATAAAACAATTTAATAAAAATTACAATAAAAATTCTGCTGGTCTTTAAAAACCCTCGCCCTGCGGAGAGAGCCCCTCACGATTCGGGCGCCGATGTCCCACTGATCTTCCAGGCACGCCACTGGCTGCGGAGAAGTGGTGTGTGGAGGGGCGGGGCTTGTGGAGGGCGGGGTTACCCTAAACCGCGACTTAAGTAAGAACATATTCTGGTCGGAGCAGGATTGAGACGCTGCGTAAATTGCCATGGCAACAGACCTGTGGTCGAACCTGTTCACCTTTCGTAGTACGGGTTAGTCATGATGTTATGCCTCACGTGACCAAGTTACTCTCGAACTTAGTGTGATAAGCCAGAAATCGCGCTTCGTAGTACAGGCCCCAGAGGTCTGTGTCCGGTCACCTCATTCTAACCTGTATTTGTTTTCACAGAGTACATGCTGACTTGCCGCCATGACCAGGCCAGGCTCGCATTCCGTTACTTTTTCCTCTTCTCTGGTTTGCCAATCTCCCTCATGAAGGACTGATCTCATTTGTACTCTGGTTTGAATGAGACTTTTACTGTTCTGCCCAGTGACTGTGTTTTCACAGCTCCCAAGCTGTTTACTCTGTAACAAGCCTGTGCTTGAGTTTGTGTGTGCCTCACTCTGTAGTTATGTTTTTGGATTGATTTGTTTATCCCTTTTAGTGATCAAACCGTATGGACTAAACATTATGTATCTGTCCATTGAATGTCTGCATCTGTGTCTCAATGTTTCACGTGCAGACATGACATACACAATGAAAAGGGCAGCTGGTCACTGTAAATTCTGTAAAAAAAAAGACAAAAATGGAAATGGAAGGTTTTGTTCAGTCAGTGATAATTGTATCCCCAAAAAAGTAAGTTATTTGAGAAGGAAAGAAACACCCCCAGTGTTCAATGTAAGTTAATGTAACAAGGTTTTATTCTAAGTAAATTTAGACCACTTATTCATCATGAAATGTGCGCACAATGTAAAGTTCCATTGGTCTTTTAAAATGTAAAAAACGAATAAGATTTCCATACAAATATTTATATTTTTGTATTTGATAAGAAAACATGATTCATCAGACCAAGCCTCCTTCTTCCACAACTCCATGGTCCAGTTCTGATGCTTACATACGGTGGTAGACAGGAGTCAGCATGGGCACTTTGACCGGTCTGGAGATATACAGCCCCATAGGCAGCAGTGGGCATTGTTCTGACTCCTTTCTATCAGAGCCAGCATGAACATTTCTAGCAGTTTGTGGTACAGTCATTTTTCTGTTTAATCAGACAGGTTAGATTAGACTTTACTGTGCATCAGTGAGCCTTGGGCACCCATGATTCATTAGCTAGTATACCGTTTGTCCTTTCTTGGGCTACTTCTGGTAGGTACTGACCACTGCATATTGGAACACTCCACAAGACCTGCAGTTTTGGAGATGTTCTGACCCAGAGGTCTAGCCATCACAATCTGACTCTCAGATTCTTATGTTCACCCATTTTAACTGCTTCCAACATCAACTACCTGTTCACTTGCTGCCTAATGTATCCCACCCTTTGACAGGTGCCATTATAACAAGATGTTATTCACTTTAGCTGTCAGTGGTTTTAATGTTGTGGTTGATTGGTGTGTGTGTGTGTGTGTGTGTATATGTGTGTGTGTGTGTGTGTGTGTGTGTGTGTGTGTGTGTGTGTGTGAAATACAGTAGTTGAGCCACCCCTAATTTGTATATATTTTGCGTTGAATCAGCTCATGTAAAATGCTATTTTCTGCTTGTCAAACTGTCTTTACTTTTAATCTACTCTTTAATTGAGTAGATTAAAGTAAAGAACTGAGAACAAATGTTTTACTGTGACAGGCTGCAAAGTGCCAAAAGATACAAGGAGCCTAGATAAAGGAGTTCCAACCACTCAGCATTCAGCACCACCAGTATACTGATCACCGCCTGATCATCTGGAATCATCTGCTCCTGTTTCTTCACTGGTTCAGGCCTTAAGTTAGATGGCTTTGTTATGCCTTAATGAGTCATACGTAGGTCAAACAAAACAAAAACAAACATTCTTCTGAAACATTAAAAATACAAGAACCTTTGACTCTTTGGAAGCAAAGTATACAGAAAGGAGGGGTATCTCAAGACATTTGTACAGTACTGCATGTATAGCTTATATAACAGCATTTTACAAGGCTTTTCTATTTCTATTGGTTCATCCTTTAAGAAATTGTGTAATACTTCAATGGTTACAAATCAGTTTAATTCAAAAACATCCAGCAGATGTGCGTGTTTATATGGATGTCAACTGACTGCCAGTAAGTCAGGCTGATTTATCCATGTGTTAAATTCACTCTTACTGTCTCATCCTTTAGAGTATAATTATATTAATGATGGATAGTGCACACCTGTGTTAATATTTTATGTATCAACAGAAGACCAGTATATCTAAAGTAATTCCTGAGTTATGTAAGAAAATATAAAAAAGTTTCCCCCATTGTCCCTGAAGATTTCATGCTATATAATCAAACAGCCAGAGTGAAGAAAAATGAAGGAGAATGCACAAGTTAATTTTTTTTTTACTTTTAATTCGTGACAAGACATAAAAAAACGAGAGGCAGAATTTCTCTGCTACATTTGATCTCTTTACTGAGAAGCAATTAGTGAGGATTTGCATTTTAAATGCTAAATTCCGGAATTAATTCTGCTGTTCATTCTTAAAAAGCAAATATTTGGTTCTCAGTAAAGAAATGTAATACCGTTGTATTTTATTTCACATACCAGCCTGTCCTGCCTGGACTGTGGAGCTAAAGAATATCCACATTAACAATAAACCTTCATCCGAACACACAAAACAATTAGAGGGGGCCGCTTTTTCAGTAAGTGGAGTTTAAAACAGAAGCATTTTCAAGATAATCCCTAAAGCTCTCCCACCGATCCCACCACTCAAACAGAACAAACCCAGCTTACATAATGTCCATTCACAGCCTCAATGACAGCTGCTGTACTTTCCTCCTCTATACAGTGTTCAGTAAGGCAGAACATACTGAATCAGACTGACCACTTCACCATTTCACTGTATGTCTTACTTCAAGTTTAGTTATTTCAGATAAAATTTTCTTTCGTTTTTCTCTTTCTTAGCATATAGGGATGGACCTGTACATCAAGTCACAATCTAATCACTATCTAATCACACAGAACATTTTCACTGAAAGTTGCAAATTAACCCACCAATCTAAAATTTGAACGTTTCTCTTAATTTAAAAGGTATTTTACAAATGAATTAAAGCTAAAAAGTTTTTTTTTTAAATCCATTTATTTAGGTTAGATCTAGTCTTTTGATTTTTTCACAAAACTGTAGAAAGTCTACATTAGATTGTGAAAAAAATGTTACAAAAATGTTTATAAAAAATTTACATGTTAGACATAAATTGGTTAAAATGTTATGATGTTGTCCATAGCTACTTTTCAGGAGAAGGAAAGTAACATATTGAAAATATTTTTTTAAGACATTTTAGGCTATTCCTATTGGTCCATTCGTCCTGAATTGTTCATGGCTGGTTTTCCAAATTATGTAAAGAAGTAAAAAATGGTTCTACAAGGTTTTATCCTAACAGTGATGCTATAGTTAATACTATAATTTTACATATATGGTTAATGAGTATTTTCTTTCAGTGTTTCATGGAGTACATTATTAACAGGTAGTTTAGTCTGTCATTTTAAAATATACATTCTGTATTTACTGCTAGTTGCTCTTCATTACAATGAAATGAACAGTGTGTGTGCTCATATATAGAAGCAACACGAGAATTTTCCATTATAAGAGCCAAGTCCAAGGGAGTCCAATTTTGGGCCGAATTATAGCTGTGCATTTCAAGGTTTAGCAGTACTGTAGCTATACACTTCACTTTTTATGCCTTACTGTACTTTGAGCAGTACTGTTGCTACATAATTTTACTGTTATGTTACTTTGAGCAGTACTGTTACAACATAATTTTACTTTTGTGGTACTTCGAGCAGTACTATGGCTACGTAATTTTAGTTTTATGCTACTTTGAGCAATACTGTAACTGTATTCTTTGTAATACCTCTTGTTTGGGATATAGATTGATGCGACTTCATTGGTTTTGTTAAGGAAGATCACACAAACATCCACAGAATTATACAAATCATTAACATAGTTTGTTATATAACAAGGTAACATTGTTTGTCAAGTAGCACTGCAGCATTTAGCTGCAGTGAGAATAGGAATACACACTTGTGTGTGCAAGTGAGCTTGTGTATGTGGTTGTGAAATATGGGGAAGTTGCCAAAACACACATTACAAATGCATGAATGTATTGAACAATGCAGTCTCTCTCTCACACACACACATATGCACACACACACACACACACACACACACACAGACACAATTTTGTCTCCACAAAGCTTAGCTTGCTAAATGTTCCTAAAGCACAAGTGAGGTTGCTTGGCAACCTTTGGCCTTGATGAGAAGAAACTGTCTATCTTCCATCCAGACTACACACACACACACACACACACACACACACACACAGAAATCCATAAGGAAACACTATCTGTAACCAATATGCTTTGGAAGATTGGAATTCACTTCAATTTTTATAATACCATTTTATAGCAGTGCCCTAGTCAGTGCATGCAACTGGGGAAGGAAAATGGAGGAAGGAAAGGGTGAAAGAGAGAGAGGGAGAGAGAGAGAGAGAGAGAGAGAGAGAGAGAGAGAAAGAGAACAAATGGCCAGCCCAATGAAATTAGCTGATAAGGGACTTTCTGGCCAAACAGCAGAATCAGCAGATTTACTACGCTATTGTTCTAAAGGAGACATCAGAGAGGAGAGATATGTAAGAGATGTATCATACAGTCCCCTCCCACTCACACACGTGCACACATGCATCCCATATATATACATATATATTGCTTACATATATATATATACATATATATATACACACACAGTAAGGGTAGCTATTTTGCAAGAGAGGAACATGTAATAACTTTAATTACTGTGGTTCTATTTAATTTCAACATAATTCCATACTTTGCTTTTATTTCACATTTTATTCAAATATATATACATATATATATATATATATATATATATATATTGTCATATTTATACTTCATTTACATGTAATTTATTTCTATTGTTAAATTTTCTTATGGTTCGGCATCGTACAGCAATAAGCATTTCCCTGCATGTCGTACTATGTATGACTGTGTATGTGAAAAACAAAATTTGAATTTGAATTTGAACATGTATTCAGGTGATGAGAATGTGGAAGTTGTACACACTGAAACACACACACACACACACTCACACACACATTATTGAAGGTGTGGTATCATATCAGGAACGCATGTCCAGGACGAAGCTGAAATAGCCGAGTTTGAAACCACACATTGCCTATAACCCACACTGCCTCCTCTCATTTTGCAAATAGTGTGGTGCAAGATGCCAAAACCTTGACATACAGGGTTTGTTTTTTACTCCACTTGGCTATGTAATGCACTTTTGGCGCCGGTGCCAAAAAGGCATTTGATTGACTGCACTGAAACAGCCAAGCGAAAAGCTGAACGAGAGTATGAAAATGTGGAAAAAAAGTAAAAATAAACAAGTAAGCAAAAACCCCAAAGAAATGAATTGGCATATAAATAAATAAATAAATAAATAAATAAATAAATAAATAAATAAATAAATAAATAAATGGCAAAAAACAAAAAGGTTTTTTTTTTATTACTTTGTTCCTCCCTTAAGTCTATTTTCTTTTTACTTTGTTTATTTATTTATTAATAATTGATTATTATAATATTGTATTATTATTATATTAGATTTTTTATTACTTCATTAGGTTTCATTTATTTAGTTCAGTTTTCTATAGAATTTTTGTATAATTTTATTTATTACATATATTATATTATATTATATTATACTATATTATATTATATTATATTCTTTCCATCAATGCAGTGCATTAGAAATGCTATTTTTGTACAATTATTTGTTGTCCTCTACCTCAATCTTTGCATTTTTTTGCATTTTAATCACTCTGCTGCTAGAATACAGTATCTGTCATAACACTGCATTCACTCACAGTAATGCTGTTATTGCTCCTGTGACCTGCACTGTATGTTGTCTTGTTCCTGTAAAGTATTGTACTGTTGTCTAGTGGTTTTTGCACTCTCTCTTTAGTCTTGTCCTGTCTGCACTTGTGTAATTTTGTAGTCTTATGGTGTTTCTGTTTTTGTTCTTTGTATTGCACATGGTCCTGAAGGAACGTTGTTTCATTTCACCATGTAGATGGCTGAAATGATAATAGACACCTACTTGACTTGACTTGATCATTTTACTGATAGTTTGATTGATTAATCGATTGATTGATCGATTTTCTTTCAACAGTGTCCAAGTGAAACATGTCAGCTACCTCCTGTAATAATAAGCAGTGACCAATGCAGTGTTACCACTGGCTCGTCCTCGTTGATGGTCACTGCTCATTGTCCACAGTCCATCGTTTACAGTTGTCCCCACTGGCCAATTTACTCTCAAACCACTGAAATGACCTGCTTTCTTTGACCTGGAAAGAAACTGAATGCGTATTTACATTGGATACAACAGTCGAGAACATACATGCTTCTTTTTCATAGCAACTATTTCAATGTAAAAACAAAATAAAAATAGTTTAATGAGAATATCATTTTAATAGGCCTATATTAAGAGTGTAACTGAGCTCCGTTCTGACTGGCTGCCCTGTATTGTGCATCAGTCCGGGCTGAAATAACCCGTATAACTTTAGTGTGAATGTGCAGAGCGTAACCCCTGTAGGTGGAACTGTTGGATAAATTTTTGTGACATCACAAAAAACAATGATTTGCTGTTTTTGTAGCTTAGCTGCCATATGTGGACTGCATGGGCCGGGGAGTGATAGTTTTGAAAGTGTAACAGTGTTTATTTACTACACTAAACACTATTAATAAACAAAAAAAAAAAAACAAATTCGGTTTTCCCTGATATTGAAACTTTAAGCTCATGTGATTCACACTGGATGATCTGCAGACCAGCAGTGCATACATCTGACAGGCTATGAAGCTTTAATATAGAGTTTAGGGATTTTATTTCTCAAAAAGTCAAGGTAATGAGTGTGCAAAATGATTTCACTCAGAATAAATACATACAGAGAAAATATACACAACATCAGTATTGATACCTAGAGTTTTGGGTTACAGGCCATTGCTGCCATCTTATGGTTATCCCAAACTGGCACTTAACTTTTTGTGTGTGCGCGCGTGTGTGTGTGTGTGTGTGTGTGTGTGTGTGTGTGTGCATCAAAAAGGAGAATTCATTCCAAGTTTAGTGTCAAATTGCAGCTTCTGTCTCTTCTGGTACCTCACCCTCATCCTATAACACATACACACACACACATATACACGCACACATGCGCACACACACACAAACACACACACACACACACACACACGCACACACACACACACACACACACACACACACACAGTTAATCATTCTGTTTCATATATGAAGACCAAAAACAATTGCATATGCAGTGCATTACAGTGTGAAGCTGAGTGCAAATATTTAGGCACCCCTGCTCAAATATCCAGCAAAAACGTCCAAATTAGTTGGACTGGCTATGTGACTGTCCCTCGCTTAAACCACATGGAACGTTCCCAGTAGGTGAGGACACGTTTGATAAAGACAATCTGGCTCGTGCTACATGTGTGAAAAGACAACTCTGAACAATGTCCAGACCTGATACTTTGGACATTGTTCAGAGTTCATATGAGAAAACGGCTTGTATTTTTCCCAGCCTGATAAATTCCACAAATAATGATGCAGAAGTGTGTTCCTTGTAGAGTAACTGACCTTTCACAGGGGTGTCCAAACTTTTCCTTTGAACTGTACATTATGTTTATCATCTGTAGAATGGTACCAATATATTGTGCTTTATAGTGCACAGTGTCTTTCATTTAAACGGTTTAAACGACTGTTTTTAATAGGGATTTCTGACATAGGAATTCTGATATCTAATATTTTCCATATTTTTATCTTTTGCTCATCAAGGGCATTGATAAAATGTATAAACTGTGATTGAAATGGCCTGGATTTGCATTATGGAGGATATGTCTTGGTAGAGGTTTAGAGGTGCAGTAAAATGAATACTCTGTAGGAAGTTTAGAACAGTAGCTTAGTGTCGCCCAAACATTCCAGTTTTGTGGAGTACAATGAACACATCAGTTTGAAATATCGGTCAAATGTAGACATGTCAGATGAAAGCCATAATGCTGAAATGATTCTGATCCCTACTGTTCAATAATATAAAAACACTATTGTTGTACATACATATATAAAATGGTGCTAGCATTTACTATACTATGCTACACACATTTCAAATAATTAATGAGAAACTATAACAAAATATCAATAGTTTTGGTCCAGAATGATGAACAGAGCTGTAGCTGATTCTAAAAAGTGGACAAACACTGAGAATTAATTTTTAATAAAAAAGACCACAACACCTGATCTAAACTTGTAGGTTTAGGGTCCTATTTGCTAGAGGCACAGTTTTTTTCAGTGAAAGCATTGAAACAGCAGTAAAGTCATTAAAATGAAATCTTGTGTGAAGTTTCTTTTATCCTATTGGCACGTATCATCATTTTATCATCCTGTGTCAGGGTCCTTTTTGTCCTCTCGGGATGACTGGTGGACTGTAAATTATGCCTTATTTGCACATAGTTCTGGCAGGTACAATCTGATTGGTTGAGAGGCGCTCTACCCACGTTGTTTGTGATAGCAATTTTTTTTTAACCATAAGTGTATTAAGTAATAACCTGATTTACACGGAGCTAAAACAAAAACCTAAGGTAACTTTATCAAGATCACATTTCTTACCACAGCCCATTCAGTGAGATTCGGTGAGCTGAAGAAGAGTGTGACAGCAGCCCGGCATTAAGTTCCCAATCTGTCATTGTCCCTAAGTAAATGTGTCGGTGGGCAGTAAATCGACCAAAAAAACCAGAGCATTAGATGTTCCATAGACCAGCTGAATGAACCAACATTCAGAGAAATCTAATAAAACCTGAAAAAGCAGATCCTTAACCTTATATTGCTACAGTTTTATGGCTCTATCCATAAATCAATAGTGCAATAATGCAATGCAAATAATGCAAAAGGCTCTACTTCTTTTGGCAGATGGATTTGAAAGTATTAAAGAGCATTTGAAACAAAATCTGGACATGCTTGGCTTTTCTTTTTTCTTTTTTTTTTAGTAGAACTGATGTCTAAAAGCAACAGAACATGGGAGGCCATCATGGCTGTGATTTAACTGCTAGAAGCAACTTTTGAGGTCTACTTTATGACAGATTAGCATGTGGCTGTAGTCTTTGGACAGGAGTGTGTATTCATGCATTGTTCACATGGAGAACAGTAGGATATTTGACTGAAGCACATAATGCTCATTTGGGGACATCTGGCCAGTAAGTCCTCCATTATCCTTGTGCGCAGGCCTGTACGGGCTCTATAGGTCAGATAAGCCTTGAAACTGCACAACATACAGCGGCCGGGGATTAGAACAGTCAGTATCTCCGCGCACATCTGCCTGCGGGTTTATGTAACTGACCATCTCCTATCGGACTACAGGTCAGAGGTCAGGCTTCCACACTCTATATCACCCCGATCAATTTCATGTTGCACTTGCTTTCACCAAACCTCGTTCAGACTTGAAAACCACCGCCCTCTCCAGACGCCACGTTATGCCATGTTGACAATGTGATTTTAGATGTTGTAGTTTACTGAATGAGATTTTAAGTTTTAAAAGTTTACTGAATGTAATTTTGGTTGATGTAATGTATTGAATGTGATTTTGGATGTTGTTGTTTACTGAATATGATTAGTTTACTTTATCAAATGAGATTGTGGATGTTGTAGTTTATTAAAGTGTATTTTGATTGATGCAGTTTATTGAATGAGATTTTGGATGTTGTAGTTCACTGTAATTTTGTTGTGTTCACTGTAAAATTGTTATGGTTTACTGAATGTGATTTTAGATGTAGTTTATTGAATATGATTTTGGATGTTGTTTAATGAATTTACTTTTGGATGTTGCTTTTTCTGTATGATTTTGGATGTTGTGGTTTATTGATTTGGGTTTTGGACACTAGTTTATTGAAAGTGATTTTGGATGTGGTAGTTTATTGAATGTTCTTTTGGACGTTTAAATTTATTGAATGTGATTTAGGTTGTAGTTTATTGAGGAAGACTTTACATGAATGTGATTTTGTTACATGAATGTGATTCTGGATGACGTAGTTTGCACTGGTTCATTGAGAGGAACTAAGTGAACCATGTGCTGGCTCTGTTTAATGTTAAAGATGAAAGCACAATGACAGGCATTGCATTACATAACATAACAAGACATTGTGCGTGCAACCTTATTTCACTCTACAGATCAGCTTAGACTTAAAAGCACACACGCTACAGCAAGGAATCACTTCATACTTCATGTTTTCATGTTTTTTTTGAAACACTACAAGCTATTTTAGATATTTTATTTAATGTAGTAGTTTATTGGAACAAAAATAAATGTATATCATTAAAATAAACAGTAATATCTATTTATATTAGTTTCCTGTCGTGTTATTTGCCTCAAGATTTGCTTATGACTTTTCAAAATGAATTTTATTATGACATTTTTCATGATTTCAAGGACCATCTACTGCTCTCTTCACCATTCTGAACATCTAGAACAGCTCTACAGGTTTCTACTAATGATTTGAAATTTATGAAGCTATATGGTATTAGCATTAGCATAATTTTATATGTTTCTTCAACAAATTATTACTGAAAACGAATTATTACTCAAAACCTTTGAGTGACTGTAGAATAATATAAAGTGTTGGAGAATGTTTGGGTCATTATGTCTACTAAGTGGCGATTATTACTTCATCTCCTGAAGTTTAATCCCTTCATTGATAAATATGAGTGGGATTAGCCAGAAGACCCCCAGCAGCCATGTGGCCACAGGTACGTCACTGATGTGGAAAGTGTGGAGAAACATCGGGTCTTGCCAGAGGACTCGGGACCCCACTGCTAGGGAAATGTTTAATATAGGCCTGAAAGACAAAGGTTGCCATTTTTACAAAACACATGTAGCATGATATTAAGCTTTTCTGCTACACTGAAAAAGACCTTGAAATTTTACATTTTAACATATTGGATTACGGCAGAAATGGATTATGTTTGTATGAAGGAACTTGAGGAAATGAGTCAAACAATTGGTAAAAAAAATCTACTAATTAAATAAAGTGATGTCATTATGGGCTCACATCCAATTAGCTACCCTGTAGTTTATGCAGTTACTATACAGTAGTTGTTGTAGTTTACATGCTCTCTATAATTACCCATGTTGTGATGTATTCTATCACCATAATAATAACATCATTATAACACCACATTTATAACTGAAAATTATTTTATTGCATATCACTGAACCGCAATAATCTTGATTATAGTGTGCATCACTAATGTATCACAGTTCTGTTCTCACAAAGATATTAACACTCACATAGTGCAGACAACCACACACCAGCTGTGGTTACTCAGTGGGCTTTGCTTCCACATGGGGGCTGAGCGATGGACGTGACTGACAGATGTGCACACTGTCAAAACAAATGCACACACACACACAAACACACACAGACACATACACACACATGCAAAAAAAATCCCATTCATCTTTATTCTGAAAAGTAAGAAAAAATAAAATAAAAAACATTTACTCTCTGTACAAATGTACAAATTGCATACATAAGATGAATGTATATAGAACATGTCATATATATGCCCTTTATACTGTATAAATTGCCATTAATGACTTGTTGATGTTTTCCTTTACCTGTAAAGTAGTATGTATGTGTGTGTGTGTGTATATATATATATATATATATATATATATATATATATATTAGGGCTTGGCAAGTTAACGCGTTATTATCACGTTAACACATTATTTACTTAATGCTGACATTTATTTTATTGCGCATTAACGCAGTTTTTTTATTACTATTATTTTGAAGGTT
>JBBPCZ010000089.1:28695043-28725649 GCA_037974445.1 Brycinus macrolepidotus | reverse complement strand
TATGGCACAAACACTAAGTCACTTTTCATAACCACTTGCACTAATAATCTGTTATTTTATTATATCTGTTATAGTTACAGCTATAGTTATTTGTTACTTTGTACAAATTAGTTATACAGTTATAATACAAACTATTAGTTATAGTTATTTGTTATTTTGTTTAGAGTTATTTTGTTATTCTGTTTGCACTATTACTACTGTTCTTTTTAAACTCTTTACTGTCTTATTTTTGTTCCTCTTGTTGCACTGAGCATGTTTATGACAAAAGAATTGCCCTCGGGATGAATAAAGTTCTTTCTTATCTTATCTTATCTTACCCACTGTGCCACCGTGGGGCCACTGACAGACAAATGAACATATATTTGAGTTTGTGTGTCGTATTTCTACAGTGACTCCTTCAGTAAAGAACCCAGTTATAGAGCTGCTGCTGTTCACCATTTGATACAATCCCAGTGGTTTGGCTGCTGATCATATTCACAGTCAATGACCCATCCAACTATACATGTCTGGTTAATTTCTTAGTCACGTCTTCTATTTATGTGGGTGGTCTGATATGGATAATCTAGCACCTGAAGTCCTAACCATTACTAGACCTCGCTTAGCTATATCTACCTAGATTCCACAGAGTAAATAATTCTGATTTTCTATAAGGCATTTTTTCAATTTAATCCTAATATTTCTGTACAAATCCTAATAATGAAATAGCATATTCAAATGTTTTAAATACAAACAATGAGTCTACTGATTAAAAATGAACAAAAAATTACAGACATGTATTTCATTAGGTCTCTCAAGGCCTAGAAGATCCTGAGGGGTTCACATTGCTGTTAACAATACATCTGGACTAAAAGTGTTAGTACTGTTAGTACTGTGTTTAGTTACAAATGTCTATTTTTTAAAATACATAATAGTATGTAGTGCAGTTTCAGAAACCGCATAAAAAGTCTACTAGAGCTTACTTATAGTGTATGATGATTCAATATGCAGTTTACGCAAGAGTAACTGGTGGATATAAGCCACTATTACTTTTCAGCTATGACAGCCTCCTAGCTCTAGTGAGAAACTAAAAGAAATGCAAACCTGTTTGAAGCAATTTGTCAGTTCGATCGTAAGTGTAAAACTTACCCCAGAAGACACATATACTGGGACAAAGATCCAGGCAAGAGCCAACAGGACATAAGTTGCCTAAAAATGAATGCAGAACATGGTGTGAAGCGAAACTGACCTCCTCTGTCTCCCCCTGCTGTTTAAAGTTAATAGCTACATGCATTTAAAGGGCTCCTATCAACTGATTTTTCTCTCCTTTTGTGAAATAGGATTTTGATTTAGTAACAAAACATTCCCAAATGTACTGTTTACTTCTAAGACCATACTGTCCATATATTGTAACTTAGAAGCAAAAATATCTTCTGAAATGTTGGTACATAAAACCATTCAAAAACAAGTGGACTTTAAGGGGGGAAAATAAAATACAAGAAAAATGTAGGATAGATGTAGATCTGCAAAAATCTAGAAAAAGAGGACAGGTGGCATCAACAGGTGAATTTTCACAAAGACGAGGAGAAGATGGGAGGCTGATGAGACTCACATTCCATTCAAAGCCAGCCACAGCGATGCCCCCTGCAGCCCCTGTTCCAGCCAGACCAATGAACAGCCCTGATCCCTCACTGCTGGCAAACAGGGACGCTCCAATCTATACAATATTATAGCAGTCGTAGTCATTAGGCAAAATCTCCACTTGACAAAATCAAGAGGTAAGAGTTGATGATGATAATAATAATAATAATAATAATAATAATAAAAATAATCATAATAATGGTGATATCAAAAATGTAACCTCAAAATGGTTTTACAATTGTCAGTAGTTTTGCAATATTCAGAAGTTTGGTCAAAATATACTTGCAAAATAGCTGCATCTCATTTAAATAAGGCTGAGAAAACAAGTACATTTGCAAAAACGAACATTTCCAAATTTGAATGGTTTGAAATAATACAAAAGTGAAAAAATGCTAAAGATTGACATCCAGTCACTCTTTACTATGCAGTTATATGCTGCTTGTTGTTTACAGGCCCTCTATAATTTGTCTAAATCAGAAAAGCATGTCATGGCTTTTTTCATGATAACAAAATATATCATCACATAAATTGGCCAGTTAAGTACTAATCACAACATTAAGGCTATAAATGTTTTAGAAACATTCAGGCTGTCCCCAGATGAAGATAATGTGCTAGACAATCAAAGCATGGATAAAACATGCCCCAGATGGCAGGACAAGTACATAATAAAGAAGTTAATAAATAGGAAATAAGTGCATAAGTAACATGACACACAGTTTGCATGCATTTATCTGTGATCCATGTTTGTTTTCCAAATCAAAATAAACAAAGGAAACATATGTAAATATTAATCCAACTCTTTCTGCAAAATAGGCATTTTTGTGCTCAATTTTTATTCATTTGCTACATTTATCATACTCTGAAAAAACACAACATATTAAGTGTTCCATAACTTTTTTTGATGTTCCTTCAATACATTAAAAAAAAATCAAAAAATCAATTTGCTACATTTATCATACTCTAAAAAAACACAACATATTAAATGTTCCATAACTATTTTTGATGTTCTTTCAATACATTAAAAAATTCAAAAAATCAATTTGGAAAAATAATGTGTATTTTAAAATTTACAAAGGTGTTGAGAATATGTACTTGTTCTCACTTAGAAAAGCAATATAACAATTTTGACCAGGGATATGCAAACTGAACAATGCCCTATGTTACTTTATTAAGTAATTTTACTATATTAATATTTGTTTGTAAATAAATAGCTTGCTCATAGTAGTAACAGTAGACTGTTGCTGTGTTAATTGTGTACTTGCTCATGTAGATGTTTAATGATCTGTTCAATCATTCACCGCACAAGCACAAATAAAAATTATTGGTTAAAATGAAAATTGAAGAGGGCTTTTGAAACAATAAATTACAGGCACTAGCCATAGCATTTAGAGGCACCGATGTTCATAATGTGTTCTAAATGTTCCTTCAATGTTCTTCCAAAGGTTTCTTTGGGTTTGACTTACAGGCCACCATGCCATGTCTCTGCCAGCCAGGAAGTAGCCATTAAGAGTGTTTCTGCTTACTCTGCAAGATGACTGACACACACACACACACACACACACACACCCACACTAAATGGTAACGTATTTCCCATATTAACACTGAATGAAAAAGTCTACAAAGTCTACACGGTTCAGAATTTAGTTTAGAATCACTGTTGGTACATAATATATATATATAGAGAGAGAGAGAGTGAGAGAGGAGAGAGAGAGAGACAGTAGAAACTTATGCAATGCACATCTTAAACTGGACTGCAAAGGGTACTTTTAGATGTTATATTCAATATTTCAAGTATTTTTGCAACAACAAGTAGTTATTAAATGATCAATAATATGCTGGAATCATCTGTTTAAATTGTTTTAAAACTGACAATCAATCAAGACATTCTGGAACTTCATTGAGTCATTTTCGAATCATCGACTGAATCAGCTCTGTTAATCTAAAATTTAAAATTTAAAATTTTCATTCAAATTTTCATAATGTATTTAGTTTATTACTAATAGCTTCCTCCTGAAATGTATTATAATGTATATATGTAATTAAAAATGTATATACTCATAAGACAATTATTTACTTGATGTTACTGAAAACTTTTTGATAGTTTCAATATATTTTTTTGTTTGAATATGTCTGTGAAATGACCACAAATTAATTATTTTAGTTATAGTGGATTTCAATAAACGTTACTAAGTTTATCCAACCCTGGGGATTTCATCAACATTTTGTTACCATTTAAAAAATAATAAGAAGAAAGCCGTAATGACTAAGACACTTAATTAAGCTTAAGCCTAGACTAAAAAGATTTTCTAATGGTGATTTCCTTCAGACCTCCAAGACTAATCCATGAATCCAACAGGTATAATTATTTTAGAACCACTAAGATGATACACAGAGATCTTTTCTTACCCATATTCCAACTGCGACATTGAGTAAAAAATATGCTCCAATCACAATGATGTCGGACACACTGAAAGACTGGGAAAGTGCAAAAAATTTAGCAGTAGCATTAGTCGCCATGACCTGTGCTCACGCTCACTATGCATAGACTGCCAAGCAAAGTAGAAGGCAAATGGAGGGAAAGAGCGCTGGACGGCTGTGTAAGTGAATTGATCATTAAACACATCAGTTTAATGAAGCGACTGTGCACTCACATAAGAACAGATTCAGGAGAGGCTAAAAGAGGGAGAGAGAGAGAGAGAAAGAGAGAGAGAGAGAGAGAGAGAGAGAAAAAAAGACCTATTACACAGTAATTTTTGCCTTTGTTGCAGTTGGTGATACACACACACACACACACACACATCCTGCCACAAACACACACCCAGTGCATGCATAGGGTGTGTTACCCCAACACCTAATGTGTGTAAGGGAGTCTAAATAACATCTCTAGACACTCTTAACAAGGTCAATGATTTACTTATACAGTCACCAGTACTTATCCATTAACACACACACACACATTCTCCATTAGCATCAATCTTACGCAGAGACATACACACGCCTCATCCATTCTGACACACTCAGTCCAAGCAACAGGACACACATGCACGTAGACGGCTTTCTTCAAATTCTTCAAGTCAGGTGGTAGACCCTTTAAAACAACAAGTGTCATGAAACATGTGTGGTTGTAGCACTATGGACAAGAATTATTATTTTTAAAATACAATGAATACACAGAACATTTAATCTTTGCTACTCATTTATTTCCCATCCATCCATCCATCCATCCATCATCTAAGCCGCTAATCCTAACCGGGGTCACGGAGGGTACTGGAGCCTATCCCAGTGCTCATAGGGCAAAAGGTGGAGAAACACCTTGGACAGGTCACCAGTGCAAAACAGGCCGAAACACAGACAAAAACACTCTCCCCTAGGAACAACTTAGCACAGAAACACGGAAATTTCACACAGAGAGGACCCTCAGCCTCCCTAGCTGGGAATCAAACGCAAGACCTTATTTGTTGTGAGACCACTACCTGCTGTGCCACCATGCCACCTCTCATTTATTTTCAAGAAGTGCACTTGCTGATTGTTTAGGATTTCATTTGTAGTCTGTTCATTTACATCAGGAGAATGCATGAATGTTTTATAGCTCACACTGGGCCAAGGAATAATATATTTATCCATAAACATCTATAATATTTATATTTAGGAATATGTATCAGAACACTGTTAATAGTTCAGTCTACACTGTATGCTGTTTAGAGTGTGGAGTTTACAAGAAAGCCAAATAGATTTGCTCTTGATTGTTAGGGCATGGAGAATGATTGCTTATGTCTGCAAACATCCTGATCCGGGAGGTCTTCCTGATTTTCTTGTAATTAAACGATAAAGATTAAAAATGATTCCATCTTTTATTATCCTCTGTTCCAGGGTACAACAGCACATTTCAATACATCTTGCTCAAGCTAATATTTCAGTTTGCAGTTTACTGCGATGCTAAAAGACTTGTTGTCAGTTACATCCTAATGTCTGTATCTCATCCGATCCAGGCGGCATGTGATGTACTGAATGACAGGAGAAGTACTGAATTCATCATGTACACCGAAAAGGAAAAGAAAAAAGGGAACTGAAGAACTATAAATAAATCCCTAATGCCTTTCTTGCAATGTTCATCAAGTAGTGTATAAGTATCACAAAAGATAAAGTGTCAGTTCACACAGTTTATTTTTGTTCATTGGAAAGATTCTGTGTAAAATACAAAGCCATTTCTGCAAGCAACTTAATTACATTTCTGATGCCATTATTAAAGCTCCATTCAAGCTAAAATTCTGGCATTCCATTAAAATTTAAGCTTCAGCTGGCCATCCCAAGCTGCAGAGACACATAACCTCTAACTGATTGCTATGTTTTAAGCATTATTGATATATAATACATTCCTGATATATAATACATACATCAGAAATCAAAACACTCCTGTACTTGGTGGCTCCTGTATCTGGGCAGCTGGTGGCCTAGAGGTTAAGGTGTTGCCCCTGTAATCAGAAGGTTGTGTGTTTGAATCCCAGCACTGCTAGTGGTACCTTGAGCAAGGTGCTGCTCCCCTGCTGCTGTGTTCCTGGCTGGCCCTTCTGCTTCACTTGATGAATGGGTTAAATGCAGAGATAAAATTTTGTGCTGTGGTGTGTTCACGTATGACAAACGGACACTTTAACCAAACAGTGCCCCATATGTTTAACAAATTGATGTACAGTCATCCATCTGTGCAAAATTCCCTAAATTCCTAACTAGTGCTTAAGAAAGAGTTTTGCAGTGCACTATTAAATACTGTTAAAGGCAAATCTAAAGAAAACATGGCTAAAGGCCAGCAATGAATACAATACAGTAAATATACAGGAGAGGATGGTATGTGACAGATCTTAAATTTGAATCTTTAAATGTGAGAAGTGCAGAACAGTGCACATTTGAGATTAACTGTGCAAAATATAACTGTGCAATTAAAGTGGCCGATAGACGTAGCATTATACATGAAACTATAAAGTACTTCCGTTTTAAATATAAACATAAAAATAGATGCCCTGCAGTGGGCTGGTGCCCTACCCAGGTTGAATCCCTGCATGAGCCCATTGACCACGGGATAGGCTCCGGGTACCCACGACCCTAGTGTGGATTAAGCTGTTGCAGAAAATGAGTGAGAATATAAAAATAGAATCTTAAAAAAACTGTATGTCTGTCCTAAAAGTGGTGCATTATAAGCAATGAAGTTCTGTACTTATATTGCCCTTAATCTTAGTCTTTTGGGATTTGGGGATTTTAACTAGTTACCTGCCCAACTTACATATATCCACCTATTCAGCCAACAGCAGATTTGACCAGTTATGTTGAAGTTATATGGAATATTTCAGTCTGCTTCAGACTGCTTTTTGAATGAGGGACAGGCAGTCAGCCAGAACAGAGACAAATTACATATATCAGTCCTAAAGGCATGATAATAAAAACAGGCTGTTTAAATCTAAAGGACATAGAAATGGTGGAAAATGGGTATGTAAAAATTAATTTGTTTTTGTTACATAACCTCACATGTATGTCATAAGTGGACTTTGTCCAACACATGTATAAAATTTAACAAATTAAAGGAGCTGCCAGAAATAGCTTCATAGTGTCCTTTGGAGGGGGACATCGTCATTGTGGAAGAGACCACTCCAGTCAGGGTACAAATGTTTATCTGTCAGAAAAACTTGTAGTGATTTGCAGTGAACCTTCCTGATAAGGAGACATGTGGACCCAAACCATGCCAGCAAAATGCCAATACACTTATTTATTCAGATTTTAACTTTAACTCCTTTCTGCAGACCAACTACTGGCTATTCCATCACTGAAATGGAAATATACTCATTTGAAATCTTTGTAGTTATATGGTCAAATAAAATATTTTATGTGTATATCAAATGTATCAAATTATATATATCAAATTAAAATATATATAAAAATGTACATGTAATGACAGATCTTAAATTTCAAAGCTCTAAAACGGAGTGAAATTGCATTTTATGACCACTGTAAGAAAAAGATTCATTTGGGGGTTTCAAATGTTCGTATTTATTTTTCAGAATTTTCAAGATTTCAAGTTCAAGGCTGAACTGAGGGGACTCCAAAACAATGGACTCACTGACTGTACATTTTTCATTATTATGTACAGTATACATAAAGTTCATTATTATTATTACGTATCAAAGCGACATTTTAATGTCAAATGTAATTAACATTTAATTAAAATATTTGAATATTTTAAGATGCACAAATTCAGATTTTTATACATGCATTTACTGCATTTTTTTTTCAGCTCTAACGCATCTTCCTGAAGAAGTTAAGCGAATTCCTAAGTAGTCCCAGACATGTTAGAGCAAGGAAATATATGGACACAGTGCACAGGGTCACTGAGAAACCTTGGACACCACATCAGAAAGCCTTCAAGCTCCATGAGCAGGTGAAGGACGTGTAGTGTCACAAGTTCACCATGGGGAGGAGCCCCTCGCCTCTAAACGCTGCTGGACCGAGGGGCACATTAGTAGTGATTTTCACTTAATGAGTGATGGAGGTTAGAGCCGAGCCCGAATTAGACATCTGCTCCAGTTCTACTGACACCCTTAGGGAATGACACGGGTTTAACGTTAAGAGTGTCATCAACAATGGCCCTGAATGGCATGGAGGGACAGCGAGATAGAGCGAGCGAGCTGGAGACAAAACGGGGGTAGAGACGGTCTAGGCCTGTCACACAGGTCCTGAAACTGCAGCAAAATGATTGTGGGTTGAGCAGTTTGGTTGCACTTTCATTTGTGCGCAACTTCATTTGAATTGGCCTAAATTACTGACTGATGCATCCACTAGCCACACACACACACACCCACACACATACACACACACACACACAATCTCACACTCACATCACCACCACCCCCAATATTAATCTGTCAAGATCATGGGGTAAAGGGGCTATTTGGTCACGCCCCCCTGCTGCAGCACCATAAATTTAACTAAGCAATCACACACGCGGGCGCGCGCGCACACACAGCACGCACGCGCACACAGGGCACCGCTCCACACAGCCACAGCGGATTACAACCTCCGGAGTCCAGCTGCCTGGATGTTTACGTAACAGACCGGCTTCGGGTCAAAGACAAGCCCCCCCATTCGAGACCCCAACACACGTTTTGGCTGGCTATATTTTACTGCATCGTAAAAAGGACGCGCGACTTTCCCTTTAACCCGGGGAGCATCCGGACCACGCCGGCTCGAGGAGCGTGTGTGTGTGTGTGTGTGTGTGAGAGAGAGAGTGTGAGTACGATAGCGCGCGGGCTAATGGCGTTTTGACCATGAGTCGCGCGGACGGGCAGCCGCAGCGCCGCACGAGCCCGCTGGGCAACGCACTCTGGATGTAGACGCACCGAGAACAGCGCTCGCGCGCGCGCATGAGTGTGTGTGTGAGTGTGTGTGTGTGTGAGCGTGTGTGAGTGTGTGTGTGTGTGTGTGTGCATGGTGTGTGTGAGTGGTCAGCATGGGGAAAGATCAGGAACTCTTGCAGGCGGTGAAAACCGAGGACCTCCTGACTGTCCAGCGGCTGCTGCAGAGACCCAGACAGGGCAAATCCAGTGAGTACAAGCCCCCTCTCCACACACACACACACACACATAGATGCACAGATGTGTAGGGAACGACCGCTCGTGCAACGCGCCTTGCACGCGCCTGTAAATTCACACACGTGTGTGCTTTCTTGTGTTTGTGGGGACATTTCTGTGACTTCTCACCGCGTAGTGGGGACATTCTCATATTCTCTGACCGGCACACACACACACACACACACACACTGCCTCTCACACGCCCATTTCTACAGGCTACACCTCACATGTCGAGGATTTGGGCCATACGCTTTTCTGTTTACAGCCCCATAGACCGGAAGGTCGCACGACTGACGATGTGTAGGGGTTTGAAAAAAAAAAAGAAAAAAGATTAAAAAAAAAAAGCAGCTTGCGCCAAAATCCGCTTTGATGTCCAGATCAAAGTGCAGCTAATGGCAGGTGGCTTCAGATCCCACACGATTACAAGAGATGAATCGATGAAAAACATCCTCAGGCGAACGGAACGGTTCGGTTTGAAAAGCGAAGATGGGATAACGTAACGTGTTGACAATATCTGGTTTAGCTCCTATTGATATTGACCCCCCCCGTATCATTACTGGGACAGCAGCACAGCCCGTCCGGGATGGGGGGGAAGGAGGGGACGGTGGGATGGGGATTATTGGTAAGAGGCGCCAGATGTCCATCGTAATGAAGTGTGCGAGAGTGTGCGCGTGTGTCAGAGGGGAGGGATAAAGAGGGAGCAGCCGCTCAGCTGTTTAGGCATGTGTCCGCGCTGACGTGGGCCACACAAAAACGGCCCCCTTTCATGCTTTTTTTGACGTCACTGCCTCAACAAGGTTTTTAGTGTGCAGGCTAATTGGTTTGTGTTGTGTGTTCTTTTCTTCTCTCTTTATGTTGTGTATGTGTGTGTGTGTATTCATGCACTCTGCTGACACTAACATTACAAGAATTTGCCATTGGGCGAATGCACACATGCACACGTGTCTATAATTGAAATACAATTACCACCTCCAGTGCCGGGTAACATCCCAGGTGGTGGCGAGAAATCGTTTCATGCCATGGTAGGAGGAGCTGCTAGAAATGGAAACAGGCCATCCTTGGTGTGTGTGTGCGCGCGTGTGTGCAACAGAACTGAGCTCTGCTTAAAATGCCCTTCTTTTTCTCATGAAAAATCTGTGTCACCTTGAGCTTCTGCAAGAATAGGCATAATTAGTAAATAAAAGAGGTGGACACTTTGTAGACATGCAGTTTGTTCATCTGGGTTAAACCCACCTAACGATCAAAGTGAATATTGGTGTAGCGAACTTTTTAGATAGAAGGGTCCCTTGACTGAAACACTTTGTCACAGTTTGATATTCATGTAGGCCCTCAGATTTATGGTCAGAGCAACACTGTGTGCGTCCTCACTGTAGGGTGAGAGTTTAACAGCTGTCTCTGTGGACCTGCCCTAGTCCTAGATCTTATTTTCTTTTCTTCATCTTTAGAAACATCCTGGCCCGAGATCATTTTCACTTAACCACTTTTAATTTAATTATTCATTTAATTTCATCCTCTTTGATCCCCTTCTGCTCACATCCTTATGCAGGCTCTCACATTCACTGTTATCACATTGAGGAGTCCCCAAAATTTGCAGAATTATAATGCAAAATGAAAACAAAATAAGTAAAGGAAGTCTGTTAAACAGTATTATGATTCAGTTGTGTATCCAGTTGTCCACATGTCACTTGCATAATATCCATAGCAAAGCACTGGTAGTAGAATGGAATGCTCTGGAGCAGCCTACAGGCGTTTTCCCACAGGGCTGTGCAACATGACATAGTACGGTTACTGAACCAAACCCAGAACATACCGTACACTGTGCAAGTATTTTGGTCTGTTTCTTATTACAAACAGTAGCAGCACACATAACTTTAGCAGAAACTGAGCGGCGTCAAGCTCTAATTTACTTTTTACTCAGTTTTCTTTATGTCATGGGAAGTCACAGATTGCAATTCTAGCTAATGTTTTTTTAGAATTGGCACTAATTATTCTGACCAATCAATTTCTAGTTCCATTCATACATTCTGGCTTTTTACACTTGCCACCCTGGGAGTAAGGGTAAGTGTAATTCAATATGGATACTCAGGTATGGTATAGTTCACTTGGGAATGGAAGTGATTCCAAAATGCTGTACCACACTTTTGTGCACTCCCTGCTAAAAAAGTGCCATAAGGTCACCATTCCTACTGCCTAGCATTAGGCTACAACAGTATAATGCACCCCAGCACTGGACTGTGGAGTAGTGGCACTGCATTCTCTGGAGTGATGGAGCTTCATCAAAAACTTTTAGCATGAGTTGCAGTGGCATTTGTGATCCAGAACTGTTTCATCCCATATAAGTACCTGACCTCAGTAATATTCTTGTTGCTGACTGTACTCAAATCTTCACAGCTAAGAAGAACCCTTTGGTATTTCTACTATTTTTTTCTCCATCATATGTGAGTAGATGTAGCTGCGTGACCTCTCCTATTGGTTATGCCTGAATGAACAAATGTGTTTTTAACGTTTATTGATCATTTTTTGATATATATGGTCCAGACTGAAGGCCTTGCCCACTCTTTACCATTGCCTTACTGGAACATTCCTAAAAATCTGTAAAGCCTCATATCTGATTTTGAGTGAGTAGATGTCTACACAGTTTTGGACATAATGTACTTGTGCTCTGAAAGGATTTTTATGTATTTTTCCTCTAAAGCACTGCAATCTTATTCTAAAGCTGATGTCTTCAAGTTATCTTCATTGGTTTCACTTTATAATCCTTGTAATTCTTTGACTGTTCTGACCATGTGTGTTTCCAGAAGACATTACTGACCTTTGAAAGATTTTTATCTTCCTAAGACATGTAGTCTTGTGCCCCTGGGTGTACAGGCACATGGCAGATTGGGAAGCAGAGAGGGAATAAGCCATTATGAGAGTTCTTGAAGATTTTCTTTCTGTTGTGACATTTGCTTGCTGTTCTGTAATAACTGAAAGCCATTCTTATATGCATCTGTGGCAATGCACCAGTTCAAATTTGTGAGCATGAAATAACTTTCCAGCTTTAGGACATTCACAAATCCCTTATGAATGGCATAAAGCTTAGAGATGCTTCAAGTGGCAGACTACAGCAAAAATGTTCTTTCAAAGACATTCAATAGCAGGACTGGTTTAAAAATGCATGCTCAAGTGACTTACATTTTTTAGGCTTGTCTGACCCTTTCTTTTCAGAATGTATTAACAGCAAAAGTGTCAAAAGACTACACATACAGAATAGAGCTTTCAAGTGTCTCCTCATCATTAAGAGACAGAAAAAGAAAAGAGTAATTTGGTGAAAAATCACAATTTTCTGCTTATACCAGATGTAGGCATTCAGACAAGGCATTTTTCTTCTTTAGTTTAATACTGGAGCTATGAGGTTATCGTGGTTTATGAACACTGGAAGTTAATGCATTCACAAAGCTCCTCTCAAACTGATCGATCTGCATCCAGCTCTTCACTGAGGTGGTACAGAATTGTGGACGTGGTTTAGGACACAGTAAAACATACTGTGAGCTATAAAATTGTACCAAAAGTGTATAATCTATAGCTGTCAAAAGTATGTGGATGTCTGACTGTCACACCTATTTGATGTTACTGGATGTTCCATTCTAAAGCAATAGGGATTAATGTACATTCGTCACTCCAGAGAACATGTTTCCACTCCCTCTGAGTCCAGTAGAGGGTGCTTTATACCACTTTTGTTGACATGGCATTGATCTTGGACTTAGCTGCTCGGCCATATAAACCCATTTCATGAAACTCCTGATAAACAATTCTAGTGCTAATGTTGCTTCTAGAGGCAGGAACTAGTGAGTGATGCAACAGAGGATAGGCAGCTTTTATGCACTAAAGCACTTGGCAGCCCAGCTCTTTGTGTTTGCGTGGTTTACAGCTTTGTTTTGTCTCCAGATGCTTCCATTTCACAATAATGGCGCTTACAGTTGACCAGGAGAGATCTAGCATGGCAGAAACTTCACAAACTAACTTGTGACAAAGGTGGCCTCTAATGAATATGACCCATTTTCCAAACAGTGTTCGTCTAAAGAAAGCATGACTATGTGCTTATTTTGATACACTTATTAGTAATGGGTGTGGCTGAAACACCAAAGCTCAATAATTAGGTAGGGTGACCACATATTATTGATCATATTGGCATCATAAAAGTGACGTCTTACATCTTTCTAAGTATATAGGCCACTTTTAATGAAATTGCTGTTAAATGATCAACAGCATATTCTTTAATAATGATCAAAAACTGACAAATTGAAATGCTGGAAATGCAGTTAATATGGCTGCCATGTCAGTTTAGCACCGATCCAAATAGCTAAAACTCCTAATGAGCTTTGTCTGAGACTTCATACTCTTTTACAACATTGGCCTCTATCTAAGCCTGCCAGGTTTGGTGCATGTGGCTCAATAAGAGGTATTATAAGGACTAAATTGTTGTACAAAGTTTAAATTTTGCATGATGCACCCCTGTAACCATCAAAACCAAGATTTTCAATATGAGCTTGATCTTGATGAGTCTCTTATGTGTGAGTCAGCTTTCAGAAATTGTAAGATTTTTCAGAAAGGGTTAAAAGAGGTTAAAAGGCATAAAATGTCATTATTATGTGTATCTATGCATTGTATTACATATATACTGAAAACTAGAGATAAGCTATGCATGTTAAATAGTTTAACTCAGCTAAATAGTTTGTCAACTGAACAGTTTTACAAATATGTTGAAAAAAAACACTATTTGATATTTTATATTTATGTTACAAATTAGCTACGTGTTGTACAAAGCTCTAAATATCAATATATATTAATTTAAGGACATATCACTGAAGACCCATGTTGAAAAGTTAAGACAGATTTGGGAGTTTTAATGTACTCTGATTCCCTATCATTTCTTTCTGTAATAAAGGTTCAGACTTTATGCATTAGGCCTCATTGAGCTGTCAGTTTTGCTCTGTATGAGACTAGGCCCCATTCTGGTGCATGAGGCCTCATTGGGCTTATGCCTACTTGGATGTCCACATTTCGGCTTTATTTATATTTACATTTTTGAAACAGCATCCAACCCAGAATGAGTTTGTGACTTAACCTGAAGAGCGTAGCAGTTCACCTACTGGGTTGTACCTACATGAGGAAGTAGTAAAAGAACTGTGAAGTGATTTTATCTTAAATATCTTGCCAGTTGTTCGATTATTTTGTCATGAAAAAAAAAATATATATATATATGCAAATTAATTCATATATATATATATACAATTCATATATAAGACAAAACAATGATCTTTCTAGCCCTAGAAAGCTTAGCTGTAGATGGAGTTGTTATGAAGTCCATCTTTGCAGGAGTGATAATTGGTGTAGCTATCTGTAATTGTGAAAGGGGCTTGAATGAGCTGTAGCCTAATTCACAGACATGTCCAGACTCACATATGCAGTCCCTTTTGGTCTCCTCATTTGGACTCACGTCTTTCTTTTTGCCAAAATGAACCTTCTCAGTTGCTGTTACCATGTGTGCTGCAGTTTGAAAATGTTCGTAGCTCCCCTTGACCTTTCTTCGCATTTCCATGCCTGTTTTATTCCATTTTCAGGGCATTATTTCAGAGGCCAGGAAACCTCAGGGAAAAAGAGGGACTTTTTAGGACAGCCTTTACAATTCCTAATGTGAATTTCCCTCATCAGAGAGTATCCGTTTATCTGTCCCAGTGCATCCTTTCAGGGCTTGTCTTCTGCTTAGCACTGTATGTGTGTGTGTGTGTGTGTGTGTGTGTGTTTGTGTGTGTGTTTTCTCAGTGTGTAGTGTGAGCTGGACATTCCAGAGCCAGCGAAGAGTATACGCCAGAACACATCAGCTCAACCACCCGTGAACATCAATGCACTCACAGAGAGAGAGAGAGAGAGAGAGTGAGAGAGCAAGAGAGAGAGAGAGAGAGAGAGAGAGAGAGGGAGAGAGTGAGAGCGAGGGAGAAACACAGACTGATACACAGAGAGAACACCATTGAATTCACCCTGAAGGAAAAAAAACATGCAGGACATTGTGGATACACACCGTCTCATAACTTGGCAGGATATCCTCAAAACAAGACTGATCACCTGCTGTGTTTTAAACAGATATCTCTGAATACGTTTCTGTTAAACAGTGTGAACTATGGTCCTATGTTTGTACACCCCTGGATAAATGACATTTCATTGATTTTCTAAAGGAAAAAGAAGTTACTGCAAAGAACACGCTTAAATAGGGAAGTTTTCCCGACAAATTTCCAAATTTTCTAACATTTTGTTAAATTCAGCAAATAAAAAGTAATTGTGTTTTAAATGGTCACAGTTTGTTCTGTTGGCCCCTATAGATTTTTTTTATCTACAGATATCTGGTCATACACAGTGGAACAGCACTAGGTTTAGATTTAGGCTTAGATTTAGGTTTAGGCTTGAAATTGATGTTAAGGTTAGGTTTAGTCTTAATAGAATCTATTACGTTCAGTATAATGTTGAGTTGCAATTGGTATTTGGTTTTTAAATAGGTATTTATTTATTTAAAAAGGTGAGCATCTGTGAAAAAATCATCTTTTGGGGGCCTCTCAAAATAAAGAGCTTCCTAAAATGTGCAGAAGTGTGTTCTGTTTAGGTCATTTGGCCAGGGGTGCCCAAACTCTTGCACATGACTGGGTGCACAAACAAAACATATTCAAGTTGGAAAGTGCGCATCAAGGATTGCAAAGCATGATATTATTGGTTACATTCTTTTTCCTGACCACTGATATACAGAGACGTAATCAAACATCAGAAGACATTTTAGAGTCGGGCAAAGGTCTTTACACTACAATCAAAGTTAATAAGAATTTTGTCTATTAAAAAGCCCATATTCTACTTTTTTTCTTGTCCTTATTTTTTTAGATCAACTTATGACATTTTTGTGGTTTTATTTACAACAAACGGCTGTGATTCTTTTTTACATTACTCCAACTTCTCTTTATTTCTTATAATCAAACTGTTCTAAGGCTGTTTTTGTTACTGTGTCTTTAAAACTAAATGAGCTCTGTTTTGATTGACTCTTCTGTATTATGCTTCATTTTAAAAGCAGTCCAGAGTGCCTAACCGTTCTTTAGAACTACAGCGTGGATGGGCAGAGCTACACTCCTGTAGGCCAAATAGGTTGATATATGTAATTACTTTGGTTGTTGTGACATCACTAAAACATCACTAAAAAAGCTTAATTTGCAGAAACAGGGGCTGAAGAGTAAATGGTATGTTTTGAAATTTTTGGAGTGTATCCACTTCTTTTATTAAAAAATGAAAATTTGCTTTGTGTGATATGAGGCATTTAAATGATATATGATGAATCAAGCCTAATATGACCAGAGACATACATTTACAAGACGAAAAAAGATCTCCTTGGACATCCATCTTGGTTGTGTAAAGACGAACAAAGCCAGGAAAAGAGAAGTTTCAACTCTAAATCGAAGCCCAAGCCGGGTCAAGCAATGCTCTCAGCTGTCCAGGTGACTGCAGCATCAGGTTCAGCTTGTTGGCTCCTGTCTCGAAGGCTGAATCATAACAGACTTGATTACTTTGCAGGTTTTAGGGTCAGCTGACTCATGTGCTGATTCTGCCCTTGTCATTTTATGTGACTGATGAGGGTTTGGTGAATGCAGGCAGGTAGCAGGATTACATACTTGCCCAGGTAGCTTGGAAAATGATAAAATAATTATAAAATTATAAAAAACAATTTTAAACCTTGTTTAAACCTTGTAACATAGAAACCGTCCTGCATTATTTAGACCGAAATTATTTCCTTCTTTCCTTGCTTAATTAATTAATTATTTGCTAAATTATGTAAATACTTCGATTTGTCAAAATGGCATCTGCACTCATTAAATAACTTTATGATTGGTTAGAGGAAGCTCATATGATATCAGTATTGCTCAGGCCAACACCACAATAATGAATAACAAACAAGTAAGGCTGGCTGGATACTGTTTATGTTGGTATTCAATTCTGTAATTTGTATTTACAAGCTTTTTTTAAGCCCCTCTTGCAGATGGACACCATTCATCCTCAAAGGTCTTTAAAAACAACAATGCTTGTTGCTATTTGGATAAATATACAAAAAAATGAATAAATAAACTAAAATCAGGAGCTCAGAGTGCCTAGCCTGTTTGTTGGGTGAGTTCTGGTAGTGGATGAGGAAGGGAACATTGATTGCTGCCATCAATAATTAAAATTCTGATCATGATAAATTAAAAAAATATTTCTGTTCTGTTAATGTTAATCTTACAGACTAAGTGGCCGTATTTGACAGAGAGGCTACAATCGCTGTTTCTTCAGCAGCATATGGTGCACGGGCAGCTTAACTGTTGCAAGCCTACGGGATATGTATATATATATATATATATATATATATATATATATTTAATTTATTTGGAGAGTAAGAATTGCAATTGATTGGTATTTGGGCCCTACAACAATCTAGTTTCCTGGTGTGAATTTACTTTTCATTCCCATAATTGGTGTTTATGATTTTAGGTAAGGAATTATGATATATAAGAAGTATAAGAAATCTGAGTAGTGTAGTTACTTTTTTGTTAAAATGATCTGGCAAACTCATTAAACCTGCTTTGTGAAAACCTTAATGCACATGATTTAAAATGTGCACCTGTTTGCTGACTGCTGTCCATGGTCCTGAACATCTGCTAGTCCTATAATGAATGGAAGGTTTATTGCAGTATTGAAAGGCAATGTTAAATCTTGTGTTATAGTGTTGGTCTTTCAATGGAGTGCTGCTAAATGATTTAAAATGTGTGAGAGAAACTCATCGCTAACACAGGATTTAAAATGTGTGACAGAAGCTCATCAGTATAAACTGATCAGTCATAACTTTAAAACAATTGACTAATATTGCCTAGGCTTCTCTCGTGCCACTAATGCAGCTCTGATTCGTAAAGGCATGGACTCCACAAGACCTCTGAAAGTGTGCTGTGGTATCTGCAACAAGACATCAGCAGTAGATCCTTTAATGTGAAGTTTTTTTGCTGGTATTTGTGGTTTTGTTCTACATGTTGGGAAGCCATAGACAATACAGAAATGATTGCCAGTAAACTTTTTAGCTAAAGACAAGGAAGGCCGATTCCCAGATGTTTTGCTAAACAAAGCAGAGCGTAAACCGTTTTGCATATCATGCATTATTGTTGTGGACCACCTCTGTGGACGATTTTCAACTGAGTTTATTTTTTGCGAAGAACATGGAATGTTCAGAGAGGTTTAGTGAAGGCCTGTGTGATGTTACATGATGATGCTGATCGTTGCTGTGTTGGGAAAAAAAAAAAAGAATTATTAGAGAACTTGATGGAAGTAATTGCTAAATAAAACTAAATATGTACATGTGATGTTTTATAGACATTTAATTTCTTTTGGGATGTTAATACATAAACATACTGATTATTTTCTGGCATTGATATTTAGGCATACAGATTATTTTTAGGTAACTGATACCTAATCATAGAGATTTTTCGGGGGAATTAATATACATATACATTATATACATCTATCTATCTATCTGTCTATATATATATATATATATATAAATATGTGTGTGTGTGTGTGTGTTTTTGGCCATTAATGTACTGACATAGATGATTTGGGGTATAATTATTTAAACAATGACTGTTTTCTGGCACTAATATATAGTCATATAGATTAGTTTTAGACATTAATACATAAACACATCGATTATTTTCTGGCATTGACATTTAGACAGGAATTAATATATAAACATTGATTGCTTTGGGGCATTAAAATATTTAGACAAATAGATTCTTTATGAATTAACTAACAAAAGTATTGGATACCAAAATAAAATGTAACCCTGCTTATGGTCGTGGCATCACCACGTTTCCGTGAGAAAACATCCAAACATCACAGTCTTGAAAATGGATCGTGTTATAGCCACTCTTTCCTTTGACATGAACCCAGAAAAAGCATGCAACATTGGCAATACAGGTTTTTGTTCGAATAAAATATGTTCAATTTTAATAAATTATAGATTTCTTTTGATGTTTATATTCTTTTTTAAATCTTTTTATCTTTTCGTCTTCAAAATATGTCTTACACAGCGTCATATTACAGGGATTGCAGAGCACACACGCATACGCATACACATAACATCAGAGATCAGCATGAAATTGACAGTCACGTGTGTCACATGTGAGGTCAGAGAAGTGGAAGAAAGCTCTCTTTCTCTCTCTCTCTTTCTCTTTCTGTCTCTCTCTCTCTCTCTCTCTCTCTCACCCTCTCCACACAGTCAGCCTGGTCAAGCTCCAGGCCATTGCTACTTTAACTGGACATTCACTAAAAAGAGATATGGTGGGGGAGTCGGTAAAGCTATGCACATGTGTGTGTGTGTGTGTGTGTGTGTGTGTGTGTGTGTGTGTAAATATAGCACAAACACTGACTTTGCCTTATATTAAAGAGGCTTTGGTACATGTAACCTGACACAAAGCTAACGTGGTTACAGCACTTGGCGTTCAGGCTGGACCATGTAAGTGTGTTTATATATGTGTTTAAAGCTTTTAAAGCTGCAGCAGAGCTTCAGCATCTTGCAATAGCTCTTAAGTGTCTAAAGTACAATTCAGATTAACTACAACATAACTGGAAATGACCTAAATCAGCCAGTCACATTCTAATTTACAATGGGTGGGTCCAATTTCGCGTGGGAAAATCTCACTCTAGGCCTTCTGGCAGTCACAGGGAAACTATCGGAAATGATTCTGTTATGTATGTCTCTGTGTAAATGTCTCATCCCACTAGTACTTAACACAGTTAACTTTCAATTCTAGAAAAAAAATATATCATTTATATGTTTAAAGCCAAATATGAAGTCCTGAGAATGGAGCCGGTTTGCATGTGTGTGTGTGTGTGTGTGTGTGGGTGCTGTTCAGATTACAGCGCTTGTCCCAGATTATGTTCCAGAGCAGAGAGATTAAATGACTTTGTGAAAAACAAAACAAAAAACAGGGTAGTTCAGAATTTAGAGTTGATTTTTTTGTTGTTAAATTCCTAATACTTTCTTTCAGCATTTTTGAAATTCAGATTTCACTTTGTTGGAACGAGAGCTGATCCAGGTATGATTTCATGAATTTTATATTTAGCCTGATTCCACTTTCAAAACTGAACTCAGTTGAAACACAGGCTTTGTATGTTATATAGTATTGTATATTAATTAGGCTATTAGGTGTTATTGTTTTACAGTTCTACAAATAGTTACACACCGCCGGCATTTATACCACTTATTAAGTTTAAAAAAAATCCTCAATGGCACAGGTTGTGGGTGTCGTCCATTTATGTCACGTCTATGACAGCAGTGTATATAAAGTGCAATGGGGTAAATTATCCTTATCAAACAATCTAAAATGATAGAGCCAATATCAGTCCATGCAAATGCATCTAAATCGACTCCAGTAGACATTTGAATCCCTAATTTTTAACACTTTAAACCTGAAATGTTGTTCCAGTGTGGTAACTAACGGCTGTGCAGATTACACTGGGGCCTGTGGTCACCAAGCCTCTTAATATAGACCTCTTATACCCCTATGTATGCAAGTTTTTGGCTCATGCATAGCTTAAAAATATACTTCAGCTGTTAGATATAATTAGGGTTACTTTCATTTTTGCATTTTCATTTTTTTTTTTTAATTACGCAATCACACTGTTGTTCTGGGGCAGCTGGTAGCCTAGTGGTTACGGCGTTCACCCTGCAATCAGGACGTCGTGGGTTCGAATCCCAAGACTGCTAGTGGCACCTCTGAGGTACCCTTGAGCAAGGCTGTCCCTACACACTGCTCCCCGGGTGCTGCGTTCCTGGCTGCCCGCTGCTTCACTTGGTAAATGGGTTAAATGCAGAGTAAGAATTTCGTGCTGTTCACACTGTGTGCTGTGGTGACTTCATGTATGACCAAATGGTCACTTTCACTTAAGTTTTATTATAATTGTTTTTATTCCACCCGTATTGAATTTTGGCACAATTCCAACGTAAAAATGTCCGTTAATATCTGGAACAGTGAGTGTGTATTCAGATTTTTGATCATTTGATCAAGGGCCAAGTAGTGATCATTAAAAAAATATATTTTTGTCGTCGAGTTGCCTCTGTAATGTATGGGGGGAGAGAGGGCATGGTCGAGTCACCTTAAAAATATATGTCAGAGAAAGAGTCTGTGACTTGATTGCTAAGCCAGAAAGGGACAAATTGCTGACTTTAATCTTTCTGAGCTAAACATGCAGCAGTCTCATAAACAGACTTCAAGACACTAAAGCTCAGGTCAGTTCCAAAAACAATGTGTGTCACTGTTTGTTGTGGTTTAATTGAAAATAATAAGCCCACAAGTGTGGCTACGCCTTGAACCGTAGTGTGGCTACTCCTTAACCATAAATGGCTTGGTAAAAGCCAGTGAGTTAACGTCCCCTCAGTAGTTCAGCGGTAATTTTTACTTTCATTTTCAGTTTTGCTTCCGTCTTCTTTAATGGCTGTAGTACAACCTGTTCTTGGAGCTGTTGTTTGTAGGTCCACGGGATAAATAATCAACTTCTAGGAAGTAAATGATATTGATGCCAAAGATAAACATCATTTTGATTCCCTTTTTCTTTGAAAGAGAAAATTCATTTCTACAAGCTGCCCCCAATCATTAGCTTTTGTTGCACAAGGACCCAGAAGATCTTATCTTCTCTGATGCCCCTTCCTCAATCGGATCTTGCTTGTGCACTCATTTCACTTAATGTGAGTGAGTTGAGTCTACTACTTCATGGTCGAATTGTATGATAATTGCTTGTGCTCTTGCCCGTGCTCACTCGATTAACTTTAATCCATCTCTGCTGTGTTTGGAATGCTGACTCCACTGAAAGTTGAGCAGTTTACGGTTCTTTTGTTCATGGACACAGCACACAGCTGACTTGGCCTAGTAGTCCACACTGGCTCTTGAAGCTATGCTAATGTTGGCTACATCTTACTCAGCACCCTCGGGGCTCTGGAAGCTCAGTTAGTCATGTTATATGCACTGTGGGTCCTACAGCAGTATCAGTAAGCATGACTGATTGGTCATGCTTGTGACCTGAGGCAAGTCCTTTATATCTTTTTTTAGAGTGATTAGAGTTAAGCCGAGCTGGTCTCAGATGAGTACAAATGCCAAAAATGTATTTAGAGCAAGACTTTATGTGATTGACAGATCATTCCAAGTTTGCGTGTAAAAGCATAATTAGATAGATAGATAAATAGATAGAAAGATAGATAGATAGATAGATAGATAGATAGATAGACAGATAAATAGAGAGATAGACACTTTATTAATCCTGATGGAAGCTGCAGAATTACCTGGGCAACAACACATGAATGTACTGTAAAACATTTGCAAAGCAGTACTCTTATGTCAGTATTAGATCCTTTATGACATTTGACATTTGTTCCAGTTATAACAGTAATACTAATGCTCCAATTCCCAAGTAATGGAATTTGTAGTAAAAGCCAAAGGAATTTCTATGTTTGCTCAAGTATGGGATTTTTTACTTCCTTTGAGCTGATACATGGTTCTGTCCTGGAACTCAAATGTTAACCTAAACGAGAGATACTTAAACTAAATAAGGAACTGAGGGAGAGCAGGGCTGTGACATGATCTAAGGGTGACCGACACACAAGAGAATACAAACATGATACAGGGGTGACAGAAAAGCACATGGCTACATAAACAGGAAGTGACGCAAGACACAAACAAAGACAGGACATATCCCAGGCTCGGTGGTTTGGCAACTGGGAATGAAGAAGGTGCGGCATGGGCAGTGCATCTATTACAAGTGTTCTAAAGTAGATCTTTTTTTTGTAACGTGCTTTATTTATGATGTGGAAATTCATAGCAATGTCATAAATGGAACAAATGTCCCCTGTTTATTCTTCTACATCACTTGAACACAGCATTCGCTCTTTACATTGGATGAAAATGTCACAATGATTGGACCAATGAAAATGATCAAAAATGACTGACAGTACTAAACTGTTTTTACATTAAAATGTTAATAATTTTAGATTAACCTAAAAGAATGTTTAAAGGAATGTTTTTGGTTGTACAATTATTATTTTGAAGATGCTTGTTTTTGGGCAGTGATGATATGTAAATGAATTTGGCTTTTTGTGACAACAAAAACAATACATTCAAAACTGCATAATTTCCATAAAGGGACTGTATGGACTGAAAACTTTACTTTTGAAACTTTAGCAATATTTACAGACTATGTCAAACTGTTTTATTTAAAAAAAATGAAGGAAATTTGGTTTTTCATGATATGGACCCTTTCATTTTTATTGTTAAACATAAAATAATTATTCAAATAATCTTTAGAATAATCACATTTATTTATTTATTTACTGAAAGAGTCATTTTTTTTCCCAAAGGAACCTATATTTTGACATATGGTCAGATCACATGGTTTGGTCAGTTAGGATGATTTATGGCTACACACTTATACAGCACACAATGAACCATTGTGTGTCTACTGTTACAGTTTTCATTTGCATATGAAGTTTGCTAGCATTTTATATGTTCATTTGGGTTGAACTCATGCTACTGATCATTTTGACCTTTTTTCTGACAATTAAAATAATATACTGCAGCCATAAGCATTTTGAAAAAAGGAGTCCTGCAGATTGGAAAACACAAGTTGACCATGTTAGAAACGGCCTCAGGGTGAATTATCCTGGATACCCAAGCAATTTTTTGCTTATTAACCTCTATTTTGTGTCATTTGTGCTGCACAGCTGTTTATCATTTCTAAATCATTTCAGGTTTAGAGTCTGATTGCTTAATCTATTACTTTATCTTTTATTTGTTTATTTATTTATTTGAAAAAAGTGGTGGACAATTTGGGCAATAAATTATAAAACCTCTACGAAAATCCTAATTTCTGCTAGTGAGCTTGTAGGATTCTAGTTGTATATTAGTGCTAAGCCAGTGGCAGTGCACATGAGCATTTTTGGCAATTCTACATTAAACATGGACATCTGAAATACGTTATTTATTTTATTTGAAGTTAAGAGACACATTAACATATATTTGAGCTTGTGTGTTGCATTTCTACAGTGAATCCTTCAGTAAAGAGTCCTAGCATAGAGCTCTGACTCTGCTGACTTCCTGGTTAGGCTGCTGATTGTATTCACTGTCGGTGATATACCTAAAACTTTCAGAAGACTTTTGATGACATTTTCTCTGACTAAATTGGCTCCAATAATTGTCATTCAGACAATGATTGGTTGATCCTACTATTACTATCATGGGACCTTTGGGAAAGCTCATTTAGCTATATACCTAGATTCTGCAAAGAAAAACATTTGATTGGATAAATTTTTGTTGGACATTCTTTTCTCACCAAATTTAATAATGAAGTAAGAGTAGTTCTGCAATAATTAACATAGTTTAAATACAAACATGATGTCATTCAATTAAATTAGTTTCATGGTCATTCAGCATTACCCTTAAGTCAAGGGCATTAATAGGGAGTTTGTTCCTTCTTTGCTGTACTGACAGCCTTTTCTCTTCAGGGAAAGCTTAACAATAAATGTTGAAATATTGCTGTGAGAATTTGATTGCAGCCATGGGAGCATTACTGAGGTCAGGCGCTGATGTTGAATGATTAGTTTTGTACCACAGACACCACTCCAACTCATCCCAGATGTAAAGTTCCGAGTTCAGTCATTTCAGAGAGTGCAGTTGCGCTGCTCCAAAGCTCAAAAGGAGGGGGGCTCTATACACCTCTACCTGACCTTTGGCAATGCACATGCTGCCAGGTCTATTGGTAATGCTTTTCTGTGGACATTGCACAAGCTGTGTGAGCGCCAGCAGTGGGTGCACTTTGAAGTAGCTGAACTCACTAATTAAAAGGCGTGTCCAAAAAATTATACCTCACATAATATTATAACATTGTAATACTTGAACACCACTACATCACAATGAAATATGGCAGATGCCATATGCTGTCATGAATTGTTATGACCGATTATGCTCAGTAGTATAACAGTATTGTGCTTAATGTAGTAATATCCTATAATAATACCTTATATAATATAATATATGATACCTTATATAGTATAATATAATAATATTCTAGTCTGCTATCATGACAGCTGACTAGGATACACAGAAAAATGCACAGGTGTCATAAGCTGTCATGACATCAAACAATAGCATCTGTAATTAGTGTCTGGTAACTTTTGGATATTACATGTCTTATTTTGAGTGTAGTGTTTTTTGTTGGTTTGTTCTGTTATACCTTTTTTGAAATAACAGTATACAGAGTATTTTAAAACACTTTACTTTACCTTAAACTGACATAACCATGCCACAAACATGTCATGAGTTGTCATGACAGATTATGTCCAGTACTGTAACCGTGTCTTGTTACTTTTGTCTGTTACCATAACAGCAACAGGATACACAGTAACAATGAGCAATGAGCATAAGCTGTCATAAACTATCATGGCATTAAACATTATGGCACCTGTTATGACAAAAAAGGTGTAATGGAAACAAAATATTGGTATAGTACTGAATGTAATCTGTCATAACAACTGTTGACAGCACATAACATTGGCCGTGATGTGTTTATGACATGGTCAGTGTCAGCAGGGTTCAAGCAAAGTGTTAGTGTAAAATCTCCTAGGACTAGCCTAACTGCTAACTACATTCACATACTTTCTGGTTGAAGCCCCAAATGTCAATGCATAGAATGTGTACCATCCTGGATCCTGAGCTGACACTGGGCAACCTGATCATTATCGGCATGATTAAGGTCAAGGTTTCCATGGAAACAATCTCCTTTGAATTTGCTGTGATAATGATATGAATAATTTATCACACTGAACGGATTATCATTCTGCTCCCAAACACCTCATGCTGAGTGTGTATGTGTAGACATGTGTATGTGTGTGTGTGTGTGTGTGTGTGTGTGTGTCTGTACAACTGGCTCCACCTACCCAAAGTTACCATAGAGATTTGGTTTCATAGCAACTCCAGGTGAGGAACTGTCATGGTATTTTTGTCATGTTCTGCAGTTATCATGCTGACATTGAGTTGTCACGGCAGTCCTAGTTAAGAACACTTTTGAATAGCTTTAGTTCACTTTTCCAGCTGTGGATGGGTGTGTGTGCAAATGTGCATGTTTAAGTGTAAACAAACCTTCCCAAATCTGGTAGGACCACCCCCCATTTGTGTTTTATTGCTTCATGTCAATTACGAACCAATTAATTCTGCTGTATTTTTCAAGAATGGGCCATAAAGAGCACTTATTTGGCTAATGTATCATGATCAAATTGAAATTAATTAAGCTGTAACCTCTGAGTATGAATAATAATAAGGCATTTGCACGCCGAATGGTTCCGTAAGCGTATTAAATATAATGAAACAATTATTAACACCGAGTGTTCACGCAATCCCGGGTGGGTGTCCACCAAATATTGTCACAGAATTAAAGGGGAAATAAATTTCGAGGTTGTCTTTGCCTACTTTTCATTCTCCTGCTCTCTTTTTTTTTCTGTCTTCCCTCTGCCAGAAGTCCCCCCCCCCCCCTTTTTTCTGTCTCACACTCCCTCTGAGAAAGCTGCCATCTGGACCACTCTCATTTTGGACACACACACACACACACACACACACACACACACACACACACACACAGTAAATCTGGCACACTGCTTTCACATCTGGAGATAAATAAACAGTGACTTTAAAACATAAATGTAAATACACTGGCGCAGGGACCCTATTGTGGTTTTTAATCGGGTGGAAGCTGGTATATGTGTGTTTGTGTGGATCTGTGTGTGACTGGCTAATGAGCAGCTGTGATGAAAGTTTCATTTGTGTGTAATTAAGGACACTTTTACCTGCTGGTTTAGGTCTGCGGGGACCCCATGCACATTTTGCAGGCCCTTTTTACAGACACTTCTGTTAAACATTAATGAGATTTGTAAAGAAGAAAAAAATTAGGTTGTATGCAAAATTGGCTGCATAAGTTATGTGTTTTGACATACTTTTAGTTTGTATTATATTTATTTTGTTATTTTTATTATTATTTTCCAATGCAAAGTAGAAATAAATAGCAAAAATATAAAAATAAGGATCATGATTTGATAAAAAATTGTATATGAAAGTTTGTTCCCTAAGCATGTGTTAGGTATTGAAGTCTTAGATCAGCTACATTTACAGCATTTGGCAGACGCCCTTATCCAGAGCGACTTACAATCATTAGTTACAGGGACAGTCCCCCTGGAACAACTGAGGGTTAAGTGTCTTGCTGAAGGACACAGTGCTAGAAAGTAGGGGTTTGAACCTGCAACTTTGTGGTCCTCCAGTTCACAGGCAAGTGATTAGGCCACCCTGTGTGATTACATGTGAAATTTGATCATGGGTATTTAAATGTTTGCATTCTATATAAAAATGTACATGAGATGGTAATTACTTGTTATATTAACATTTTTGTTATTTATACAAGGTGACTCATACAACGTAGAATTAAATATAACCTATACACAAAATAGGAGTTTAAGTTATTAAATGATTAAGAGCAGTGTCTGGTTATCTCTTTAGATATTTTCTGTCAGGTTATTTGCCTTAAAATTTAGTCGGTTGAATTTCTTTACATTTTGGATATTCATTTTGTTATAACCTGTTGTAATGTTGCATATTTTAACTGTCATTTACAACTATATTCTCTGATTTCATTTAATAGTTAATTATTGTAATCTTTGAATATAGTTGGTTAAATTGGTGGCAATAATTGTCATTCAGACAATGATTGGTTGATCCTACTATTACTATCTTGGGACCTTTGGGAAAGCTCATTTAGCTATATACGTAGATTCCACAAAGAAAAACATTTGATTGGATACATTTTTGTTGGACATTCTTTTCTCACCAAATTTAGTAATGAAGTAAGAGTAGTTCTGCAATAATTAATAATTAACAATAATTAACTAGATGCCCTAAAAAGAATTCAAATAAATTTCTAACTGTGATATCTGTATTAAATTGCTTTTCTCTGCAAACTTTGGACATTATCAGGACTTGAAGACCTCCCACCAACTTCATGTGTCATTAATTTTATGCTCTCTTTAATTGGAATTAGTGGAGAACCAGAAGAGTGTGTGAAGTATTAAATGAAGTCTTTGTACTAAATTCAATTATTCATATCTGTATTGTAATTACTGAAATGGTATAAATTTATAGGAAAGTGACTGGGGTAATGTTTGTATAATTTTTGTTAAAGAGAATTGTAGTGAAGAGTTCCAGTGGAAGTGTCTGATTAAAAAATCTGAAATAAAAAGAATAGCAAAAATCTTAATCTTACTTTCCTTTTTACTCCTCTTTCTGCTCCTCAGAGCTCCTGGGTTCTGCCAAGCGAGTTAATGTGAATTTCCAAGATACAGATGGGTAAGTTTCATGGATAACGTTTTGATTTATCATATACATAAAGCATTAAGCTGTGGTTGTAAAATATTTCAAAAGCATTGTTTTTTTTTCTTTGACTTTACAATAGGACATGCATAAATAACCTCCTAGAGCAGCAGTAAGTGGGCTGTTTTATAAAAAGAGAAAGAAGAGCTGCCAGCATATTTACAACAATGTGGATCACAGAGGACTGCTGTGTTTTTTGAAAATGGTTGAATTGGTTCAGTTGCTGGTGTTTGACTTACCATTTCCGGTTTTAATGAAGACAGTCATTTTTTGTTACTTAATGATTCTTTCTTTACTGTAATGTAACAGTAAAGTGTGAAAGGGATATAAACCTTCCAGAATTAGTAATATTGCACAATATATATTATATTGCAGAGTAAAGTGTGAAAGGGATATAAACCTTCCAGAATGAATATGATATTAACATGGCACCAGATGTATATTATTATTGCACAGGGGGCAGTTAGCAGCATTGGACCACATTGAGTGAGTGTAAATTGCAGCTTATCAAATTGAGTAAAAGGGCATAAGTGTGCCTGTAGTGGCAGTAACTAGCGGTAAAGTGCAGGTAGTATTGTAAGTCCAGAGTGTGATATGAGACGTATTTAAGGTATAGGGTGGGGTAGTTTCCTGGAGTTTACTTGGTTAACCAGGGTCTAGACATTTATGTGCATTTAGAGTTCTGATTGCCTGCGGTATTAAAATGCTGCTTACTCTTTTTGTTTCTGTGAGACCCTGCATGTTTCATTATAAAGTAAGCATTATTAATCCTGTTTTACTGAATGTAAAACAGTGCAGGATGTGAAACACTGAACAAAACATTGCACTATGTGTCACTTTCACATTTTTTTTTTTGATCCAGAGACCACTTATTAATGATTAATTTTTTGATAAGATAAAAGATGACTCAAGTGTTATGTACAATTGCATGCAAAAGTTTGGCTACTCCTAGTCAAATAATATGTTTTTGTAGATTTTCTAAGTGTAAATAAGTACTTTTACCGAGAAGGCTCAATAACTGTTTAACACACACACACACACACACACACACACACACACACACACACACACACACACACACAAATGTGACTATGAAGATTTGCAGAAAATGTGATATTTAAAAATGTAAAAATTCCCTGTATAAAAATTGTTAACTTGTTTTCACTTAGAAACAAAACAGTAAATTGATTGGGTAGATTTAAACTTTTGCATGCAGTAAGGGTAACATAGGGTAGTTGACTAAACTCACTGGTCAGCACAGCAGCAGAAATAAGTAGTAGTGTGCAGACAGGAGAAGCTCTGGAAATCAGTTTTACTGCTAAACACAAAGCCCAAAGTACTTTATTTGTGTGAAAAAACTATATAAGATGAAACCCATTTCACTACTAAGTTGTGTAATCCCATGCTAAACCAAAGTCTCTCAGCTTAGTCGCTCTCCAGTGTATTGTCATTGCACTATTGCTTTGCTAGTATTTTGTTTCACTTTATGTATGTTTAGTTTACTCATTTACTTCGCTTTAGTGATGGCAAAATGAGGCATTGTAAGGACTAAAACGTTCCTTTAAATTGTATCAGTAAAAGGTTAAAGGTTACTGGACAAAACAACAAACATCAGCTATAAATCTGTACTGTATTGGGAGTGCTGCAGCATGGTTAACAGTCAAAACCTGATCTTCTAGCTATCTGAAACATGCCATTTGTTTTTGAAAAATGAACCAAGCAACACACTGCATTAGGGCTGCACGATTATGGCCAAAATGATAATCACGATTATTTTTATCAATATTGTAATCACGATTATTAATCACAATTATTCATTATTTTAGGTGAAACACATTTTTATGGCACATTCTATTTTAAACAAACAGTAAGTGAACAAGGCTTTCAGT
>JBBPCZ010000089.1:28666860-28677695 GCA_037974445.1 Brycinus macrolepidotus | reverse complement strand
AAACAAAAAGTGGGGGGGACGAAACGAATGATTTTGAAAAGTGGGGGGGACATGTCCCCCCCTGCTATAATGGTTCCGGCGCCCATGGTTCAGGCAGTTAGCGTTCTCCTCCAACCATGTTGAACACTCCAGTGGTGTTGCATTAGCAGCAGTTTGAGTGGTGCTGCATGGGTCTCGTAGTAAGTATTCTCTCAGCTTGGTAGCATTGGGTGATAAGGTGAGATTTAGCTAGCGGGTGGAAAATGGCCATGACTACTCTGGGGTGAAAAATCAATTGATTTCTTAACAATTATTTGATTAATTGATTAATCAAACAATAAAAAAACATGTTTGATCCATTTCAACATCATTAAATCACAGTTCTATTTCTGTGACAGGCCTTTTGTGCTACAGCCACATTGCCCCCTACACTTCCTTTAGTGTACTACAATCTGTCAGATCTATTAAATGAACAATATAGAGTATTATAAGGGCTTTTAGGTATAATCAGCATCAGCAATGATCAGTCAACAATGACAAATAGCTACTTTTCAGTTTGACTGTCCATGCTAAGCTACGTTTGGCTGATTCTGTTTTCCACCAGGTCCTAGAGCAGCACTCTGACGGCCGATGGAAGGGTTGCATCCATGACAACCGTACGGGAAATGACCGTGTTGGCTACTTCCCTTCCAACATGGTGGAGGTCATCAAGAGGGCAGGTGTGCCACTGCGTCATCACATGACTTCTTGGGTCATGTGACATGCGCTATTGTCCTAGTTCTGCACTAGATCATCTACATGGTACATGTAACACCCCAGCGCTTTGTGTGTGTATGTGAGAGAGAGAGAGAGAGAGAGAGAGAGAGGAGGGTCTGGTATCCCAGACTTAGATTAAAGGAATACAACAGCGTTTTTGTTTAAACCTAATCACTATCCACTGTATCTGTGTTGTATAATAACATTGATCATACAGTAACACTGACTGTAATTTAGACACATTTGTACTTGAGAAGGAGCAGAGAGTGTGTTGAGTCCAAATTTGCTTAGAATAGGAGCCAGTCAGTGGCTGAATTCTGTGAAACTCAAAAGGTTCGGCATGATTAGTTGATTTTCCAAGGGTAAATAAATGTGCATCCACTACAGAGAACAGCACATGTTAATGCAGAATTATTGTTTAACATTTTGGGAAAAAAAAAGTCCTGTGCAAAACTAATGGCACCTTTTATATATTTTCATTTTTCAATAATGTTAAAAAATTGTGCATTAAAATGTGCCATTTTAAAGTTTGTTCCCTGAAGACGCACATTAGACAATGCTTTTCCAGTGCCATCCTTATGAAGTTGTCCATAACTGGTCTCAGGCTGGATGGACAGGATAGTCCTCCCTCCATCCTTCACCAACACAGATGTTTGTTAACAGAACTGGCAGTTTAGGGTTTTTCTCCAAGCATGTTGGGCTGTTCAGTGATGCCCGGTTTAGCAGCAGCTCAAGAAGAACTTCACCCTTGCAGCTCGATAGCATCATGTGTTAGAGTCCTAGCTAGTGGAATGAAATTAATTAATTTTTTAGTAACAAAAATAATAATGATTATAATTAGGGGTGTGCTGATCTGATTCTCAGTATCAGTATCGGTCCAGTACAGGCCAAAATCACCTGATCAGATATTGGAGAACACCTGAACTATCATGTAAATGCTAAACAGGCCTTAAATGCTAAAAAGAGATACACTGAAGACACGAATAACACAGATGAGCAGCAAGGCTGTGTCTCAAATGGGTCACTACACCCTACATGGTGCACTAATTAAAACACAGGCTATAGCACTCAAACAGTGTATAATATGTCTACCAACGAGCCACTGACATGTGTGCAGAACTCCATAATGGACATATTGTGCATTGTATGTGTTTTATAACTTCCCTCTAGAGGAAGTAGGCAGCCACTGCAGATTAAGACTAATCTATTATGAACAGCTTAATTGTTGAAGAGAGAGAAAAAGACGTTATTGAATTATCAGTGTTGGCAGACATGAAAAAATAGTATTGTGTCGCCCCTAATAATAATCACAATAATAATAATGATAATTAAAAGTTTTGAATTCATGGTTACAAAATTCAGCACCCACCCATTGGTTTCTATTATAAGTGAGTGTCAGGTTAACTGTTTTACTGTCCATGTCTAAGGGCAGTGGGAACATTACTGTCCAAACACTACAGATACAGCGGTCTGAGATTAGAACCAAAAAACCCCATACTAGTATTCCTTTAAACCTAGTCCTAAGATTTGTAGTTGGAGAATGTGTGTCTGGGAGGCTGCAGAAGAAAGCTTTTTCGTGTGTTTGTGTGCGTGCGCACGGGTGTTCGCTCGCTGGCTCCAAGTGTCCGACACGTTCATCGCGAGTCCAGTGATTTTAATTAGAGCAGTCAGCAGGATGGGAGGAGAGAGAGAGATGGAGAGACAAGAGCTAAAAAGAGGGCAGATATGATGGGAAGTAGTGGCTCATCTATCTGCCACTGGCTTGTCGGTCTCTATCCCACTGTGTCATCATTTCCATGCCCTTTTTGTTCTCCACTTGCTTCTCTGTATCATTTACATCTGCAAACACACGTGCACACGTTTAGACACGTACAAAGGGGTTCATATGCACATACCTACACAGACAAATTTACCAATTAACACACATATACACACACATATACACACACATGCACACACACATATATACGCACACATGCCCTATATATATATCAGCTTATTGCGATTAATTGCATTTCTCTGAAATTTTTATATTTTTAGAAAGAGTTAATTTTGTTACAGCATAAAGATCATGCGGTTGAAACAAATAATATTTATATCACATAATGAGAGTACAGTGACTTGGTATTCAACCCTCAAAGTATTCAACCCTCATGAAAGTCATCATAATTTTCTGGATTTAAAACACAAAATAGAAGTTTTTGGTCAAACTTCAAAAAGGTATGCAAGGTGTAAAACTAACACTGCCCATACCTCAAGAAACACCATATCAATGGTGAAATTTGGTGGCGGCAGCATCATGCTATGGGAAAGCTTTTCATCTGGTGGGACTGGGAATCTTGTCAGAGGGCAAGGGAAAATAAATGGACACGAATACCGCACAATTCTGCTGGAGAACTTGTTCCATTTCATCTTTCAACATGATACGCATAAAGCCAAAGTGACACTAGCATGGCTCAAAAACAGAAAGGGAAATGTTTTGTAGTCAAAGCCTTGATCTTAACTCTATTCTCTATTGAGAATCTGTGGTATTATTTGAAAACTTCTGTCCAGAGGCTCCACAGCACCAACCTAGAAGATCTCTATAATTCTTGAGAAGATGGGGACAAATCACTCTTGAAAAATGTGCAAAAAAATACTTACCCCAAAAGGATTATGGCTTTCATGGCAGCAAAGGGTTCTCTACAAAGTATTAAAGTGTAGGGGTTGAATACTTATGCAAGCCCTATATTTGAGTTTTTCTTTATTAGTTAAATATCAGCAGAAAAATGCTTTATTTTGATTATGTATTGTTACTGCAAAAATTCAGATTAAAAATACTGAATGGAAAAATATGTTTACATGATAACAAATCTTTTGAAATCCAGAAAATTATGATGACTTTCAGGTGTGCTGAATAATTTTGCAAGCCACTGTAGATATCATATACATATATCAAATATAGAGTGAGTGAGTATAGATATCATATATCATATATAGTCAATGAGTATAGAAATCATATACTTTATATATAGTCAGTGAGTGTGCATAAGTTATAGAACATATATACAGCCAATGAGTGTATAAATCTCCTCTATGATTGTAGCCCCTTGTTCTTGTTCCTAAAGCTCATTGATGTAGGATGAACAGTGGAGGCTCTTGAAGGAACAGGAGTTTTTCACTTTACTGTTGCTTTTGTCAGTTCGGAGCTTGTTGATTTATTCATACTTCTCCCTTTGGTGTTTTTTTTAACCATATATAGCCTGTTAAAAGCTGTATTTGAAGGACAGGGCTACAATCTTGGATTCTATCAGAGCAGCAAACCAAACAGTGTGGCTGGGCTTCAGCCTTAACCACTACAGATGGTTAAAAGGATCAGATAAGGAAAATAAATGAACAGTCTTCTTAAATTTATTGACACTTTAACTTTGGCAGCTCTGCAATATACACTTCCATTCATTTCCCCCCTTTTTCCACGCATGACTGTATGTAGCATGTGATGTTAAATGTCTTCAAAATTGATTTACATACAAGGTGCATTGTAAGTGTTTTATGTTGGAATGCTGTGCATGACGGTGTTTTTTTTTAAACCATTTTACTGTTAAATGTACATAAAATTAAATGTACATATTTTTATTGTCTCTTTGCATGTATTTTTTCTCGATTTCTAAGCTATTTTTTGATTTGATAAGTTGATGGGATCTATAAAGTTAAGTACACAGAGTTAGCTAATTTTGCTTGAACATGTTTTATTTTGTGTTTCCTTTCCTGTTGTTTTGTTGTTGTTGCTGTTTGTGTTCTTTTGGTGTTGTTGTTGTTTTTGTTGTTTTGTTGTACCCAGGACCCTCTACTCAACAGTATCTTAAGATACAGATCCGTCCGCCGGCAATTGGCACAGTTGCCATGGTGAACGGTGACTCCTCCCACATTCTCTCTCTGCCCCTTACTCCCCCGCCCCCTCCTACCCTGATCTCTTCCCATCAGCCCCTCTTCACCTCATTTGGGTATAACATACCCACCTGCAGCTCATTTGTGTATGAACCGCCCTCCTCCCGCTCAGAGGAGCCGAAAAAAGAGACAGGTACAAACACACACACACACACACACACACACACACACACACACACACACACACAAACACAACTGAAACAGACATACGCATAAAACCAAGCATCATGACTTCGTCTTTACCCCATCATCATTTCTCATAATTGTAGTTTTAAATCTCCATTTACTGTGAAAGGTATATTTATGGATTCATAACAAATAAACCTGTCAGTAACCTCCTATTTTCATTGACCACTTTATTAGAAACACCCACCTTGTACTTCCTCTCCCTGACCACTTTATTAGAAACACCTTGTGTTCCACTCACTGGCCACTTTATTAGAAACACTCCATAAAGATTTACTATATAGGTGTATCCAAATATTTTAGTCATCCTGTTCCTCATTTTTTATGGGTCAGTTTTGGGCCACAGGAGCACTGTTTATTACCACATATTATTTGGCTGGTGGATCCAGTCAGCAATCATTCTGTAGTCAGGTATTACCCACTGGTAAAGGTCTAGAGGATGGCTAGCACAAACAGATACACTCGCTCACTATACACCAGCAAGGTGGAGCTACACAGTTGGGTGTTAGAATAAAGTGGCTAATGAGTATTTAATAGTTGCTTAATTGTTTTTGTATTAATATTTAAATTACTGCATAAAATAACATTTGTCCTGGATACACCAGCAACAGAAGCCTTTTTTTAATCACAGTTATGCCTCCATGTTTAATAATAATAATAATAATAATAATAATAATAATAATAATTATACTCCACTAGTCTGTCTCCCAAAGCACGTTCAGCCTGGGCTCCTAACTCCTGTTTATGATCTGAAATCCTGAACGTGTCCTGCCCTGGAATGGATTTGGTGTGCAGTTGCCATGGTGAAAAGTGATCCAAGGTTAAAGCAGAAAGTTAGCTAGCAATGAAGTCCTGTTTTATGAGACAGGCCCCTCAGCAATATGTCCCAAAACAAACAGTCTGTATGTATTATGCAGTTTATAAATGTACTATACAGGCTACAATCCATATGTACTTTACAGTTTATAAACGTACTATACAGTCTGCAGTCTAGACTATACAGTATGCAGTCTATTTGCATTATATGTATGTAATGACTGTAAAATTGACCAACTTAAGGCTGATCTCTTCATTCTGACAGTTCACATGGGCAGATCTTCTCAGTTTAAATGCCCATTCACTTTAAACAAAGATGTGAAGATGTTGGTTCAAACCAGAAGTCCTGGGCTCAGGTGCATCTCCACAACATCACTGAGGTTACTTTAGAAATAAATGGGGTTATATGTTAGGCAAGTGAAATGTATGGCAGGTGTTTGTAAAAATGAATGAACTTACCGAGACATGCCTTGTTTTAGTTACTATTAATCTGTGGAGATTACAACACACACATAAAACCAGGTACTATGGAAGAATGGTGCTTCACATGATGAATATAATAGCATGGTTTCTCTTTATGATCCTGGAATAAACCTACTTTTTCAGGTTTCTACAGGTTTAATGGCACTGTGGAGATAAATCATTCTTCATATTACACTTGCACAGTCCTTCTAAAAAGCTGTCTCTCACACTGTCACAGTACTGGGAGGGGTCTACTCTTCATCTGGCTAAAATGCATCCTAGACCACCTCTTGAAGTGGTTTGAGTGATTTAAATCTGTCTTAGATGCATCTAATAAAAATATCTCCGGATATAAGACGGATACACAAGTTACATGACATGATCTGTTTATAAATTAAAAACGAAATTAAAACATGCAAATGTTTATACTAGTAATGTTAATCTGGAAAAGCTTCTTCAACAGGCCAGCTGTCAATCACAGAATAAAAGATTATTGTAAAAAATAATGACAAAGTGGCATCACCCTTGCTGGTGTTATATCAATGGAGCTGAATGCAATTGTGAGTCTCTAGTCACTGTAATTACATGTATTGTTGCATTGAGGGAATAAATGAGGTCGTATGGTAGCTTGGGTTTCTCAAAGGCACGGTGCATGATTTTTGTCCATCAATTGTATGCAGTATAATATATTCTATTCCAAGACAGCAACTTGAATGCCAAAACTCCCATAGTTATTCTCTTTCTCCATCACAACTGCTTGGTTTTAGTTGTATGCATTAAGTTTTGTTCAGTTCAACTTTGAACCAAGAACTCAAATTTAGAACCTGTTTAAGAGCATTGATTTTAATTGTCTTATGAGTGTTTACATGCACTGTTGATGATGGTAAAATAGTGGGAAGTATGAAAAAATATGTTTTTGCAGGGGATTATTTTAACTCACAATACCCTGCATGTATCCCTGCACCATAATGATTTTTTTGAACAGAAGAGTTTATTGTAAGATGCCAAATTTTTTTGTGGGTTGGAAACTAGTTACGTAAATGTGGACGTCCGGGAAAAAAAAAACAAAGAACAAACAACAACAACAAAAAAAGGTAAAGCCAAAACCCTCACTAAAAACAATATCAGGCAGCGTATTCATAGCCATTTCACATAAAGCATTCTGTCATGGAGCTTTTAAAATGCATTAAAGTCTTCAGACATCTGGTTCCATTTACCACTGCTATAAATTCTGACAGAATGGAACAGTTCACATTAAACCATTTGGGACGACGTTGTTCCTTAATGATTTAATTATGCAGGAATTTTGAAAAATGGGTGGATTCTTCAGTCTGCTGCGTGTCAAGTGTAAAGCATTGAACTCTGTTAAATGCAGTCATGTTAGAGCTATACCTTCAGTGAGAAGGTATATATACATTTTGTACACAGGTTTATCAAGCAATCTGCAACTAGATCTAATTGATAAAAATCACACTTTTATTCTCAATTCATTTGAACTCCCCCATGCAGCCCCTCATTATCTGTTCCCTGAGTGTGTATCTTTTACCAGAGGTCAGCAGACGTGCTGCATTGCTTTAGTTGTTTGTGTGCATATCTGTGTGTGTGTTTCAGGTTCCAGAGGGTCCGTGTCAAGCCCCCATGGCTCCCCAACGCTAAGTGGTCAGCAAAGCAGTGCCAACGAGGAGATTTGGGTGTTAAGGAAACCTCTGGCGGGTGAATAGTATTTCGATCCCTCTTGCAGACACTCCCGGAGCCACTGTTTTCTGTTGTTTGCTTATTTGTTGCTTTTTGTTCGGCAGGTGGTGGCAGCGGAGGCAGCATGGGCAGCACAGGCAGCCTGACCAGTGGCCGTTCGTCCATTAGTGGTCCAATGGACAATGCCAACGTTCACCTCGCCAACTCACCTGTGCCAGTGCCAACCACTCCCACACATTCGCCAGGGATCAACACACATGGCCTAAACGTACCAGGACTACATGCACAGGCAGAGGGGGTGAAGGTGAGGTCCAAATATGTTTTGGCAAAAAATGACATTGTTACCCTGAATGTGGTCAGCCAAAACATGTTTGTTATCCCAAGTTGTTAAGTAATCTCAGATAGCCTTGTTTATGTGATCTCTGACACTATAGGTCACACTATTAACCATAAAAATAGAGAGCCATTGTACCCTGCCCCCAACAACTTCTAGTTTCGCATATTCAATTTAAAACAATTATTTCAATTATTTCAGCCTCATCTGGTATGAAAAATTCCTCAGTTAACCAATTGTCCCCAATTAGCTGCTAGGTGGGATTAATTAGAATGAATAACCAGACTTTATTACTACCTTCCATGTTGAATCTAAACATCACTTAAATGGAACCTTTTTTCAGCAATGTGAAGGTGGTTGAAATGTCTCAACTAGAAAGAATTTAATATATGAGCCTTGGAAGACTTACAATGCCATTTCTGGCTCTGAGACTCCAGCAAACCACAATGAGAGCAAATGGAGCAGATGGAGATTCTCCATATGGAGAAAACTTGGAACAGAACTTGTCAAGTGAATCATCCTCGAAGTGGCTGATCCACTACACTTCCTCCAAAAGCACATCAACTCATATGGGAAGTCACAAAAGAGCTCAGAAGAACATCTAAGGAAATATAGGCCTGGTTCACCTTGGATAAGGTCAGCATGCATGATTCCATGATTTTTGCACCAGAACTGCAAGGTGATAAACCTTGATAATAAAGAGGAGCATCTAATATTTGCTACAACAAAACATCTTCATGATCTCCAAATGTTTTAAATAATTATCTTTTACCAATGAGTGGAACATGGAACTTTTTGTAAGGGAGAAGCAAAAACATCTGATCTGGATCTGAGACCATTTAGTATGCAAAAATAGAGCGAGAAAGTCCTTTTTCACACCACTATGAATGATAGTATCAGGGATGGCACCACACCTACAAAAGTGGTGGGGCAAGATGTACTAGTTCCCAAAAAAAAAGAAAGGAAAAACTGGTGTGATGTGATTGAGCTAAAGCATGTTATTGGAGCAGTGGCAAAAGAGGGACTGATCTCTTTCCTTATTTGAAGCAGCTAGTAACTAATGATTTAAGATAGTGTCAATTTTCTTAGTTTCATTAGAACATTCACTGGTAATGCCAGTGACTGACCTGGCTCTTTCTGGGTGGGTAGGGGGGCCCTCCCTCTCACCCATCACTCAGTGTGATGCTAACCAATGAGGACGTCTGTTAGTTGATGTAACAGAATAAGCAGGTAGTGTTCTCCTCTAAGCATGTTAAGCTGCATTCTATGCTGGTGGCCTGGTGGTTAGGGTGTTCGGCCTGCGATCAGAAAGTCGTGGGTTGAATCCCAAGACTGCCAGTGGGACCTCTGAGGTACCCTTGAGCCAAGTACCGTCCCCACACACTGCTCCCCGGGCGCTGTGTTCCTGGCTGCCCACTGCTTCAGTTGGTGAATGGGTTAAATGGGTTAAATGCAGAGGAAGAATTTTGTGCTGTTCACGCTGTGTGCTGTGGTGTGTTCATGTATGACAGAATGGTCACTTTCACTATTCTAGATGAAGATGGGGTGGAGCTAAAACACATGCTAGTGGTTGGAATTGTTCATGATCAAATTGGGGAGAAAAATTGGAGGGAAAAATAGTAAACAGATTAGTAAGGAGGAATGATTCTCTTACATAAAATTAGACATGTTTTGCTGCCTGAGAAATACCCCGCCTCTAGATTTTAACTGGCAATTGAGGATTTTAACTGGATTAACTGTATCTCTAGTCCAGTGGACTGTGCTGTTAAGAAGAGCAGTGATTCTTTTTCAAAAATAAGCTTTAAAAATTGGTGGGGCATCGCTCCAGTGCTTTCAAAAGGTGCTGGGTCCATTGCTAGCTTGCCCTGGTTGCCCTTTTGGCCATGAGCAGTGTATCACGTAGTGTTTGAGGTAAGTATGTAATGACTTCTTGCAGTTTGCATGACATTAATTATTAAGGTATTACATATAAGCTATCTTTGTTACTCTAATACAATGCTGAAGCAGCAAAGTTAGGCTCAGGAGTGAGGGGAAAAGTATGCACACTTGTTTTTGTGTTGTGTTGCAGTTGTTGGCCACAGTGTTGTCTCAGTCAGCCAAAGCGAAAGAGCATCTTCTGGAGCAGTCACGTTCTGCAGACCACAGTGCAGGTACTCCAGAACTCCAGGTTTATAAAGTCAATTAAAACAAATAGTCCTACACTCTATTATGTGCAGTAAAGTCCAAAAGTTTACTTTTATTTCAAAGTTTCAACTTCAAATCTCCTTAAATAATAAATATTACCCCAAAGTTAGCAGACCGTCAGTCAAACTGTTAGCACTGTGGTGCAATAGGGTGGGGGCTGGGGCAGGCCAAGGGTCCTTTCTGTTTCTGTTTCATGTTCTCCCTGTGTCTCCATGGGCTTCCATCAGGATTTCTGTTTTCCTCCCTTCTAAAGACATTAAAATAGAGATTCGAAATTGCCACTAGGTCTCTGCCCTGTGATGGGCTGGTGACCTGTCCAGGGTGTTTCGCCTTATGACTGCTGGAATAGGCTCCAGCTTCCCCTGCGACCCTGGTTAAGGATAAGCGGCTTAGATAAATGGATAATGAATGGATGGATAAATGAATGAATGAATGAATGAATGAATGAATGTTAGCTTTGTGATGACAGTGTCAAATTGTTCAGTCCTAGTACTTG
>JBBPCZ010000089.1:28629856-28648034 GCA_037974445.1 Brycinus macrolepidotus | reverse complement strand
TTATGCCTCACGTGACCAAGTTACTCTCGAACTTAGTGTGATAAGCCAGTAATCGCGCTTCGTAGTACAGGCCCCAGATTACATTTACATTGTTATTCAAATGCTATGAAAAATAAAATGAGAATAGACACTTGTTGGACTGCTGTGATAGATTGTTTGCCATCAAATTAAACATCAGTGTTTAGGAAACGAGCACTATGTATGGTTTGCAGATGCTGAAAGACCACACTGTCAAAAATGTTTGCATATTTTATTTATAAACATTTGTTTAGCTCAGTCACATTATGACATACAAAACTACATGCAGTACTCATACTAAGTTTGTGCTTAATACAACACCCCTTCTTTAAGAATCCCTGAGACAATAATAATAATAATAATAATAATAATAATAATAATATAATTAGGTATTTTCATAAAAAAAATACAGAAGTCTTACATAATCCTTTGGACCACAATAAGATAGGCTCTCTTGTGGGCTGTTTGTTTTTCCACCTTTACTTTAGTATCGCATAGTAAAAATAATTCCGCGCCAACTGATCAAAAACAATACTCCAAATTAATGACTACAGCTGAGCAGGTCAGTAGTTTCCCACATACCTTTTGCACAAGGTCTTTGGAGTGTACATGGAATGCTGTTTACGGCGTATTCATTTTATGTGAAGTCCCAATATGAAAAGAAACATTTTAGAGTAAAGGTCTCAGGGAAAGAGAAAAGGGGGGATTGTAAGAAAAAAAGGCTTAGCCTCAAAAGTTCTTAAGTGCAGATTTTACAGTAAGGACAAAAAAAAAAAAAAAAAAAAAGAAAAATTCAGATATCTCAGCCATACAAAAAGAAGAAAAAGTCTCAGCCTCAAAGTTAATAAGAGTAGATTTGACAATAAAGACCAATGACTCAAATCAAACAATGTCATCGACTTAAAGGCTATTATTATTAATGATTAGTATTATTAAAAGGCACCACTACCACATTCTTGATGCACTGATGATCACATGGCTCACGCCAATTTGTAGTAATGCACTCAAGCCATGTTTGAATTATATTGGGTTATTTGTATTGTAATATTTGCATCAGGCTCTGTAATGTACTTACACAGAAATGGAGCATTTGTCTTTCAGGTAAACTTTCACCTAACTCTTCACCATTAATAAGTCCAGTCCTGTCATGAGAATGTTACTGAAAGCACACATCCCTCTTGGCTCAGGCCTTCAGTGCAGCTTTCTCTGGGCACTGGCACCCTCTGCATGGATCTGACTTCCATCTGGATTACATAAACAAAAAAAAAAGAAAACTCAGAAAACACCAAAAATATAGCACAAATCGCTCAAAAGCTTCTTGCATGCTGGTTGTGTATGTGTAACCATACACTCAAGTAGAGAAAGAGACACAAATAAATCTTACTAATGGACTGTTCTAACTTTGGTTCATATTTAAAAGAGCATTCTGGCATACAACTAGTATTTGTAATGTGTAAACTGATTTTTCAAAAATGTAATTTGTTTTGTAGAAGTTCTAACAGAATTCACATTTTGTATCCTTTTTGCATTTTCATTCATCATTGTTATCTCACTACAGTACCCAGCATGTTTTGTCCAAATGCAATCATTGGGAACCCCCACATAAGAATGAAGAAAAGCACTAATGTAATGGCTAATGAACAAGGATGTGACATTCAGCGTCCTAACTGTACTATTAGCTACACGTTTTCTTTGTGCACAAGCCATGTATCCCATGTGTCTCCCTTCAGTGTGTGTACTCCCTCTTTCAAGATACATCATGTGAAGGGGGGTTTCCTAGTCTTTAAAACAGAAAGTTTCACTCTCAAAACTGTTATTGCACCATTTTATGAGTGAAGTATGCATGTTTATATCAGAAGTAACAATGGTTACATTTTGTCCAGACTGCCCCTTAAACATTCTGTTCAGTGGATAATCAATCAATGGCAGGAGTGTAAATCTGTGACCTCAAAGATTTGATTAGATTTCTAAAGATGTCATTCATTGGGTTCTGAAATTTCACCAAGATTAAATATTTGGTTCAGTATTATTAACCTGAATACATAAATGTTACTGGAGGAACTATTTACATAGAAGTGGATATCAGACAAGTTTTATGTTTAAAAATAGGCTGAGAATGTTATTTGGGCCAAAAAATGAAAAATTCAAATTAATTCTACCATTCTAAAATCCATGCAGTTGAATTGCTAGCTTGAGATGCATCACAATTAACTTTTACAGTGCTAATCACTGGACTGTACTGAGCAATTACAATTTGGGCTCTTTTAAAATCTGAGTGCATCACTGCATGAATGTAGAAGACAACAGTCAGATCAGTAACAGAGACATTTAAGAGACTGTCTAAATATTGTTTGGCAACCACTGACACATGAAGCTGTTTTCCCTAGTTCTCCATCTAGAACACAATTGTATGGCTCAGGAAAATGAATGAAACAGCTCATTTAAAAAAACAAAAACAAAAAAACAAAAAACATGTGAAAGCTCTCCCACACTGTAAGGTCACCTAAAGGACAGGGCCTAGAAGACAAAGCATGGAGAGAAGACGGAGAAGAGGAGACAGGACCAGAGAGAGGATAGAGAACACTAGAACACAGTGCAGAGTAAATACCTGAGAGAGAAAGAAGAGAGAAAAAAAACAGGATGAGAAATAGACAGTAACATCAGAAATGGGAGACTGAGTACAAATATAATACAGATATGATATCGATATTGAATTCTTGTATATTGGCCTACACCACATTTACATTTTCTTCTTTTTTTAACTACCAAGCTTTAAAATTAGCATTTTTTTATAGATTTCACTTGAAATGTTAAAGCATCTAAAAAGGTAAGCCATCATGCTCAAACTACTCATATACTGTACTATCATACATGAAGGAATACACAGCTTGAACAGTATGTTCTAGATCAGGAACAGGACTGGATTATATACATTTTTTCCCTTCTATCCAATCTAGCACCTGATACCTGGTTCTTGGTTAATGTCATCTCTATTTTCAATAATATATATGTACATCTACAAATATTATAAAAATCAATAATTTAAAATCATTTTAAGTGCTTTCCTAGTTTTCGTCACTCACCATGTGTAAGACCATACTGGAAAGTTCCGGGTCCAGGGCTGGTTAGTATAGAGTCTTTGCAGTTTGGAGCATGTCCAGAGGTTTTGCTGGCATAAGTTAACCCAGGGAAGGGCAAAGCATGCAGAGGGACTAAGTTTGTTAAAGCCCCCGACTGTGGCACATTAGGGTAAGACGAGGCCTGAAGGGAAAGTGATGGAGTAGGGAGAGCTGGATCCCCACAAGAACTTTCCACAGCTGCCTGTATAGACACAGGAAATGTATTAAAGAAAACATCAAATGTAGAATTTCAATGTGGCAATACAGCTGATCATAAAGAAATCCCTCCTGAAGCAGGTATGTTAAAACAGGGCAAACAAGACCATAGGTGTTTCACAAAGCAGAATTTTACAGAGTCAAACCTGTCATTAGGAAAGCCGATGAGAGACATTCCTATCAGACAATCCTTAATTTATGGATCAGGTTTTCTGGCTAACTGAGAAATCCTGAATTGTGAAACACCTCCCAGGATTAAGAACCACTGCACTATACCTATACACATAAAAATCAATATTGAAATATTCAATATTTTAGACTTTTAAAAATGTAATCTGATTACTTTTGAATTACTTTTGACTGCTTTTGATCTGAGTGTTACAACTGGTTAATTGGTCTAACAAATTTCAAGCAATCTAAAGATTCAGGTCAAATATCTCTCTCCACTGCTTTCTCAAAAGCTCTCATAACTCTAGTGACACAGCTATTATGCAGTTTCTTGGCATGCTCACTAAATGAGGTCATAGATTTATGGTCAATCAAATATTTCATGTTTTAAATAGTAATCCTCAAAAAAGTAATGGCAGTTTCAAAAGGCATCCTACTCTAATTATACATATTTTTGTTGTTTAATTATATTATCTAGAGTGCATGTAATGTTACTACAGTGCATGTGATCTATTACTAGAGTGCATGTAAACTGTTACTAACCAACACTGCTACAAAATGTCATACACATTAAGACTTGCTTACTGTACTTTGCTACTTTTAGCCTGTATTTACAAAACATGTCAGAATATGGAAACTTTCTGAAATTTTGTTCATTTAAAGTCACTGCTCTCCTGGAAGTCTGTGAGACTTGAGATCAGAATGTCATACTCCTTGCTTTAAGTGAAAACTAATACTCCTGCATATGTTTTAGCAAATGTTGATGACCAGGTGTTTCTTTTTGAGACCTGCCTTTTAACAGTTTGAATAATATGCTCTTTAAAAATAAAAAGCATTCTTTAGAGAGAAACCATAGAACACAGGTTTCAACCCCATTCCTGGAGTCCCCCATTTCGTTAATGAGAAGACAAAAACAAAAAAAATTGCAGGGCAAGGGATATTCCAGGATGAAGGCTGGGAACCTGCATGCTGTGGAATACCTGAATTGGGTCTTTAAAGAACCACATTTTATGAACAACTTTTGAGATGTGTAAATGTGAAGAACTTTAAAGAACCTCCAGACAATATGACAAACCAAGAACCATTTAGAATTTTAAAGAAGGCTAATTAGAAATTTAGAAAGCTAATTTAGAGTGCATCTAAATTAGCTTGAGCCTTATTATATCCTCGATTATAAAGTATTTTGTTAAATAAAATATTTTAAAGAATACATCAGTATAAAACCTTTATAAATTACATTTAATGTCATTAAAAAAAAAAAAGAACAGAAAAGCTAACACCAGTGGTTCACCTTACCTAGTCTCCAGTTTATATATTAAAATGCAATAATTCACTTTAATATGCCTGGCTTTTGTGTACTTGCACTTAGACACTCACTACTGCCACAGAAATCGGTGCTTTGCAAAACGAGGTGGTTGTAAGCAGTCTGGCCACACCCTGCACCGCTGCCGAGTCTCCTTCAGCAGCAGCAGGTGGGGCTACTAGCATCAGCTTCTGAGGTTTCTTCTCCCCTGCAGAAAGTCGCTTCAGTGGAGAAGCCACTCCAGGACTGGACGAGACCTTCAGAGATGAATCTGCAGGCAGTGGACCACCTGTGCTGCCCATCGGGACAATGGAGAGAGGCTTCCCAGCTACTTCAAGCTTTCCATCAATAGCACTGGTCTCAGTGGATATCTGATGCCTGCCTAGCGTGGATCTCCCCACTTCTTTTCCTATCTGCTGAAGCTCAGGTAGTGGAGGAGAAAAATGAGCAGATGTTTGTGTGTTTAATGGAGGTTTGCTCACAGTGTTCTGGGAGGCTTGCTGGGTGCTCAAAGGCAGACTGAGACACTTGCGCTGAGCTGCAGAACCTCCTAGTGGCCCTTTCAGTGCTGCAACTGGTTGGACCTCCCCAACATTCTCAGAAAGAAAACTGACCTGCTGATTAGTTAAGAAAAGGTTAAAGCCAATACAGCAGAGTTCATCCATTTTTCATACCATGTACAAGAATTATTATGGTAGATGATATTTCCATGGAGATGCATGAAAGCAGTTATGCTGCTTATGTGCTGTCTCACCCTGTGTTCTATCTAAATGCCAGTTGAGTAACTGGTGTTGGAACAACAGAAAGTGGAAATCGAACGTGGTGCTAAAAGCCATAACAGGCTTGCTAAGCTAACAGTAGTAAAGTTAGCCACACATGCCAGACACACCACAGGACTGATTTCTGGCACCCTGATGGTGTACTGACATGAGTGTAAACAGAATAAGAAATATCAGAGCAAAGGTAAACAACCAGTAGTGGAATGACCAAAAATCTGTTAAATCCGTCGATCTGTAGCATGTTTGCTAACTTTGATATCCTAACTGAGACTAGATGATGATTTTAAAAGATATAGACTAAGAGCAAAGACGAGTGTTAGAGTGACAGCTACAATAAAATGTCATGGAGCCAATGTCTTGTGTCATTTTTCTGAGGTATTTCCTGGAATTCTTTTTTTTTCTTTCAGCACCACTAATAGGAGAACTCCCACATCACCCCTGTGGCTTCCTGTTTTGCTGCCGGTGCTGCTTGGTGTTTTGGCATTGCTTCGGCATGGTTTGTATTCTGTTCTAATCATTAATTATAAAATACTAGTGAGTTAACCTGATGGTTTGAAGATTATTAAACTATTTTTAATCAGTCTACAACGCCATCAATCCACCGACCCAGAGAAGATTCGACTGATAAACGGCAAGTTTCATTATGGAGTTCGCTAAGCACCTTGTCTGCTCTGAGTGCGGCATGTTTAGTTCAGCCTCTTCCTCCATCTCTGGCAATAGCGAAGATTTTACTTGTGTGAAGTGTCTGTCAGTTTTATTCTTGAAGGACAAGGTTTCAGGACTTTAACTAGGGGTAGGTGGTGTCAAAAAGGTTTGCCCCGGTCAGTGAAACGCCCGCTGAGAGGCCTGTTGAAAGAGCTCTGATTATAGGTAATTCAGCTGTTCAGCACATGAAATTAGCTGGAATTTAATCAGTCTCTCTCAAATAACCAGCAAGCTCAGCACCTTAATAGGGACTGCTTAATATCGGATTGCTCACTCTTAAAACCGTTTTTTGTTAGTGAAATAATAACTGGTCAGAATTTTGATGCCTTATGTCTTACAGAGACCTGGATTAGACCTGACAAGTTTGCTGCTCTAAATGAGGCCACCCCCATAGGTTACAACTACGTACACAGACCTAGACTAAATGGTGGAGGGGGAGGCACAGGAACCATTTTTAGAAGTGCCCTAAGTATTAATCAGAAAACAGAGTTTACATGCACATCCTTTGAAACTCTTTTCCTTAACATAACTAATCTAGATACAAATAATTACTGTCTACAGGCCACCAGGGCTGTATACAGAGTTCTTACAAGAATTCAGTTGTTTCCTAGCAAATTTAACAGTACACAGCAATAAAATAATCATTTTTGGTGATTTTGATAACATTAAAAAAGAACAGGATCTACTAAAATCTGCATTTTCCTCAATTCTAGATATGGTTGGCTTTACCCAAAATGTAACAGGGTCTACTGACTACTGTGGTCACACACTTGATTAAATCTTGACTCTTGGTTTTAATGTAGATAACACAGCTATTCTTCCTCAGACCACAATAATCTCGGATCACTACCCAATTACATATGAGCTTCATCTTAATCATAATGTAAACACATCCCCTCGCTTTCATATTAGTCGTCCAATAATATCTGCCACAGCTCATAGTTTTATTGAAAACTTATATCAACCTCATTTAGCACTTCGTCTGATTCAGCAGACTTAGATAACCTAACTGAATGCTTAGAGAACTCTCTTCAATCCACACTAGATTATGTCGCACCTCTAAGATGTTTAAAAAATAAATAAATAAAAAAGTCAGACAGAAAAAGCTTGCTCCTTGGTATAATGATCTAACACGCTTTAAAGCAAAATGTTAGAAGACAACCATAAATGGCGATTAACCAAGCTGTAATCTTTCCACTTCGCCTGGAAAGAAAGCTTTAGAGACTACAACAGAGCACTTACTGCAGCACGCTCATACTATTTATTGTCCCTCATTCAGGTTTCTGTTTAGTACAATTTCTAAACTAACTAGGAATCACGGAGGTGCAGATTCACAGGTACCTACAAACTATAGTAGACAAGAAATTCAAGCTATAAGTTTTACTCCACCACAGTTGCTGCCTGATTCAGCTGACACAGATTCTGTTCAAACCTTAGCTGTAGTAGAGGGGCTGACATCATTTAAACCAGTTAAACAAGCAGAACTTGCTACAAGTATTCTCTCTTCAAAATCTTCTTCTTGTACACTCGATTCTATTCCTACAAGTTTGCTTAAAGTAGTTCTACAAGTAATTTTCAGACCTTTCCTATCAGAATTAAACTCCTCACTTAGTATTGGTTATCTACCAAAAGCCTTTAAACTAGCAGTTATTAAGCCTCTGTTAAAAAAGATTAATCTTGATCCATGCGAGCTCTCAAATTATCAACCCATTTCCAATCGACCATTTCTATCTAAGGTTTTAGATAAAGACGTGGCCCAAAAGTTATGTTCATTACTGCATAAGAACCAAATTTATGAAAAATTCTAATCTGGGTTCCAGACTCATCACAGCACTAAAACAGCCCTAGTAAAGATGCTAAGATCTTCTACTGTCCACTGACAAAGGACAACTCAATTCTATTTGACGGACTAGAAAACCTGGTCGGAGTAACAGGAACAGCCTCATCCTGGTTTAGATCACAGCTGACCGACCACTGTCAGTTTGTAAGAGTGATGGGGAATCTTCAGCGCCCACCAAAGTAAAATACAGTGTCCTGCAAGGTTCTGTCTTAGGACCATTTTTATTTACTTTGTACATGCTGCCATTGGATATGATTATCCGAAAACATGGGATTAGCTTCCACTGCTATGCGGGTGACATTTATAGCTCTGCCAACCCAGACAATAAACATAGATTAAATAAGATTGAGGACTGCGTTAAAATATAAAAGACGGGATATCACATAATTTTCTCTCGCTCAATGCAAATAAAACAGAGGTCCCTCTTCTAGGTCCAAAAGCTGCTGGAAACAAACTGTCTGGTCTAATGCTTGATCTTGCTGGTCCTCAGCTACTCCAATGTCAGCTGTAAAAAATCTTGGTGTCACTATGGATTCTGATCTTTCATTTGACGCACGTATAAGTACTGTCACTAAAATAGATTTCTTTATCTATGAAATATTGCTAGGTTAACAAATGCACTATCCCTCCATGATGCAGAAAAATTAGTCCATGCCTTTATTACCTCCAGCCTTGATTATTGTAACAGCTGGCTGTCAGGCTGCTTCAGCACGAACCTAAATAAGCTTCAGATAGTTCAGAATGCAGCAGCTAGTGTCCTCACTAGAACCAGGAAATTCGACCACATTAGCCCAACATTATAAAGACCTCACTGGCTTCTGATCAAATTTCGTATTGATTAGAAAATTCTTCTGACATATAAAGCCCTGAATGGCCTCGCACCCAAATACCCCCGTGAACTTATCTCTTGCTATGAACCATTGCGCTTACTCAGATCTCAAGGTGCTGGCTATTTACTCATCCCCAGAATTTTGAAAGCTACAGCAGTGTTTTCATATAAAGCCCCCCAGCTCTGGAATGCTCTTCCGAATAATGTTCAAATAGAAATTTGACAATTCTGAAATACCATCAGAATTTCTAAACACTATGGTGTACTTTTTTAAACCCTTATACCACCCAACCCTGCCTCCAGAAAAGTGATACCCAGGTTGACTTGCATTTGTATCTCAGGAGGATTCAGTGTGAGAAAAGATAAAATTGTATATATTGTATTCTGGGTAAGTTCCAGGTTACCTTTTTGGATTTTGAAATGGTCATTGATTTCTTCCTTGCCCTGTATGAAGAAATTATGAATTATATTGTTTATTTATCTTGTTATTTCATAAAGCATCATTCACAGCATACACCTTTTGTAAAATCCACAATCATACTTACACTACACCAGTGATGTGGCCATGTACTCTCCGGCTCTCAATGAGTAGAATCCTGTGATGATGGACAAGCATATCAGAGCGAGACATGACCAAGACTGGAACCCAGAGAACAATTTACCTGAACACATATTCTAGCCTTGCACCATTGTAGTGACCCCTAGTGATTAGTAAAATATTCACATACACAATACAGGAAAATTAGTTGTTGCAGGAGGAGCAGACTGCTGCTGGAAGAGTTAGTAGCTTCAGTGTTGAGCTCTTTAATCCTTCTCCATCTTTAAGGAACTGTCCTTAAAGAGTTAATATCTCAAAGTTTTAGACACAATTAAATGCCTTGATCCATGGCAGAAACATGTCTTACTGCATAGTACACACAGCAAACTTTGTTACAAGGCATTTAGCTCAATTTCACAAGAAATGTCCTCTGAATTTACAAATCAAACATCTTGATTCACTCGATTTGAATAAGTTGTTTACTAGGAGCCTTCTGCACGAGTACAATGCTCCAATTTTATTATAAAGAAACTTTATTACAAGGGGGAGCGGGGGCCGGGGAGGGGGGGGGGCAGCCTACAGAACTTCAGATTGAGCATGAAATGAGGTATAAAAAGTTTGTAGTTGAATAGGATCACTTTTTTATATATCATCTCTTCTTCCAAACAAAATCTGGCAATTAGCTGCCAAGTTAGGGGAGATGGCAGAGCAAAAAAAGCCAAATAAAAGAATAGACATTCATTAAATACAAAAATACAACAGTCATTGAAAATATACTGAACTTGCGTCTTCATTTGTTTGTTTTAGATACTTTGCCTTTGCCTGCACTAAGGGGAATACAAAAGTAATTCAAGAAATTTTTCTGTCACTCTTTAGTCATTTTTAAGCAGCTCAAAATGCTGTTGTTTTACTTTGTTTCTCATCTTAGGTCTGAGCAATACATCATAAGATTGTATTCTGAGCATATCATGGATAAAGTTAGTACTGAAAAACTGACCAACTGCATGTTTCATTACAAAGTAGGAATAATTAGTCCTGTTTAATTGGATTTAGGACAGTGCAGTATGTGAAATGCTATAAAAAATTATGCCCATAATTTCATAATCTCTCAAAAATGTGGCATGACTACTTTATTGTCCATTCCAATTGATCAAATATCAGGAAAAAAAGTTGCATTATGCGTTGCCTTGAAGTATTGTGATGATCTAGTTTTGCCATTTTTTCCCTTCCCTACCTTGTCTCCCTGATCATTTTATGATCCTCTAGCCTCTCTTAAAAGTCTAACTTAAGTTACTTAAAGGTTCTGCTTTATATGTCTTTGTATTTGACTGATTTATCATCATGCAATGCAAGAGTCTGCTTCAAGTTTCCATCATGTGAGTTTGTAAGTGGTACATTACCTGGACTGCATCCATCCTTTAGGCCACAGTGGTTTTACGTTATCCTCCAGAAAAGTTCTCAAGTATTCTTCCAAGCTTGGGCTGCCAGTAGCTTCAAGCTCATAGCAACTCATTTTTTGCCTCACAAGCTCAGACAACAACTCCCTAAAATCCAATCAGAAAGAAAGACATATGTTAGAGTATTTAAGGGTCACTTTCTGAGTTAATGTAAAACAAATGGGGTTAAATTATTGTGAATGTGTAAACCATTTGCACATATACTGGTTACATTAATTTCTTACATGAATATTTTGGAATATAATATTGTTATATGACAGGAAACCTGATCTCCTCAGTCCATCTGAATCTCTTGCGAGGTCCAAAGACTCGTTTTCCACATTTATCCTCCTCTTCTTCATCAGATCCATCTATTGCTCTCTGTTCTTTCTCAGCCTCCAGTCTGAAAACACAGACCAAAATCATATTTCCTCAGAGCAAGGCAATTTGTGTTGGATGGACTCACTGAAACTACCATACATCTTTGCTATTGGACAAAAACAGTCATTTCTGTGGACAGTAAACTAGCCAAACCAAATAAAATTTTACATTATCATAATATAAGACACATACCTGGCAGCTCTGGCCTCAGAGTGAGCTTGGCAATTGTCATTGAAACGGTCAATCTGTTCTGGCATGGTTCTGGTAATTGCATCCTCCAGTCTCTGTAGCAGATCCCCCAGCTGATCACCCTGACAATAGTATTAAAAAGGTACAGTTCAGCAAATATTTAAAGATGCATAGGAGCTTTACTGATTGGAAAGAGAAAAAAAATCATGGGAGGGTTATAGTCAGAGGTTTTTATTTTAATGTTGGCTAACACAATCTTCAAGACAGCATCAAAGGCAGACTTTTGCACATCAACGGGATATAGGCTTATTACCCTAAGCAAGGACTATCCAAACAGTAGTAGCTTTTAAATTATAAATGTTGTTAAATATAAATCCAGCTTGTTCTTATGCTAACCTCAAGCACCAAACAAACATAATTTACTACAATTCATTTCACTATTCTAGTACTTTTTGAAGGCACTTAGCAGATGAGGTTCCTGTTAACTTTTTAAATAAGATAGTTTTCCTAGGTTTTTTGAGGATACTGACCAGATGAAGTAGGTGAAGTTTCTTTGCTCTCTTAAGCAGTGTGCTTTTCTTGCAGGAAAGCTGTGATGCCAAGTAGGAAAAGATTCTCGAACGTACTTTATCAGACAACTCTTTAGACTTTATAGCCACACTGAAATTTGCCAGAGACACACACAAACAAAAGGATGCGTAAAGATTTTTGAATGTTTCCAAAAATAGGAGAATAAACTTTGTTGCTTAAGATTTACTAAGAAAAATTACTGAAACTTGTAAGAACGTAATGCAAATAGGTATTATCTCTTGTACTGATTAAGCCCATGACTTACTGCAGCAAAACATTGTTTATTTCTGGAGCAAAAAGCTCCATCTTGTTCTCTCCTTCCATGTCCTTGATTGCCTAATAAAACAAATTTTATAAAGAATATGACATGAAGACATCAGCCACTACAGGGAGGTATGAAACCTGGTAGACAAAATGCAATATTTAAAGCCCAACTTTGAGGGAAAACAATACCTGAGTAAGTTCTTGGATGTATAGTTCTAACATAGGAGGTAATCCAGCAGGAAGTGAAGTAGGAGGCTTTACTGTCTGGTATACAAATGTGGTTTCTTTGTTCTCCTCCACATCAGGAGAACCAGTGTCCTGTTCCTCAGTCAAGAACCCATCAAGGTCAAAGTCCTGATCTACTGCCTTCACTGCTTGGAGCAGGTCATCTGCACTAGCTGAACCAATAAGTGTCAATAGTGGATCAGCTGAGGTGGATTCTTCTGGAACCTCTGTTTGGATGGTGTAGCCACTGTCAGCTGGACTAACTGCCTCCTTTCCCTTCTTGCTGAACAGCTGCTGAAGCTTCTCCTTATGGAATTTTCTTAGCATGCCATCAATGCTCAGTAGCTTGCCACTTTTCTTTTTCTTTTTCTTCTCTCCTGATGGCATACAAGGTAGTGTGCTGTAGAAGGAAGGAGAAATCAAAGATTATGGGTTTCATATAAAAGTAGTTCATAAGAGATAATGATGAACCTAACCACTGGGGAATTTCCCTGTTTTTGAAAGTTTTTTGAAAGAACACGTTGTGCCATTTGTAGGGAAAGGGAGATTAGGTATCACAGTACAGCTCAATTTGTCCAGTTTACACATGTAGAATACAGAGAAAATACCATCAGCACAGATAATAACATTATTTTAGAACACCAAAAAACCTGTATTTTGCATTATCCTTCTCAGACTGCCAATCTTGTTTTTTCTTCTTGTTCATCCTCTCTTCCGCTTCTTCTTTGAGTTTTCTTTTCTGCAAAATAGATAAAAACCTAAACACTTTCATGCTGGACCTTCCACAGCTAAAATGTGTAACGGTCAAATATAGAGAGATTAACAGGCAAATATAGAAACTTTTTAAATAATAAATGGATCATATGCACACCAAAAAAGGTAAAATGAAGAACCATGATTCAAGACACTTATTGAAGGTGTCTGACAAAAGTCTTATGTCCAATTACTTTAGTGGAAAATGTACAATCTAGGTAGATCTTAAAGCAACAATGGTTTTAAAAACAAATTTAAAGAAAGACAAATATCCAATAAAAAGCTATGAAAACAGGAAATTATTATTCATTTAACAATGCATATAACAAAAGAAAAACAACAGTTTATTAGCCATTCAGGAACAATAGTGTAATCTGTTTCTATTGTCATGCATAATTGGGCATCATTCATGTGGCTATGGAAGTTGATTTCATGGCCATTGATGGTGATAAGGTCCAGTGGCAAAAGAACAAAATACAGGGACCAAGAATATATATCCTTTGGGTACACCACAGCCTTTCAGAATCATGTTCTCCAAGACTACATTATACTATTAATAGATCAAATGAGACAAATACTGAAACATTTGTGAAGGATTTAAAGCTTGTTGAAAATAGTAATCCAAGCTTGTTTGTTTTCAGACATGCAACTGCCTTTTGACGTAATGCCTTGTAGTGGGCCTTAGACATTTTGCAGGCTATTATTAATTTAACATTATGATTGTACTTTATGACATGTACCTTAACATTAACATTAACAATAGTGACAGCCATGATGGCTTGTAAAATTATGGGTTTTAACTGCAGCTTTAAAACTAAAACTTAACTGATGCCTAATAATGCCTTTTGTCTATAAGCTTAGATTATTTCACTCTGTACAAGAGTGCCAAAACCAGCAATGATCTTGGAATGCAACATCTAAAATTAGAGTATGGCTACAGTTGGCCTTTTATTAATTTGTTAAATATACAGACCACGATTATTAGTGGGCCCAGAAACATGCTGAGTGAATTACCTATAGCTTTACAGTTTGAGATGTTAATGGGAAAATTAAACATTGGTTAAGCAAAGTATATTTTGTTATATATTCTGACAGTGATTCAGAAGCAGCAGTGAGGAAATATGGTGTATAGTTAAACAGTTAAAAGTGGCCATTTATTGAAAAACAAACTTTGCACACCAAGGCTGCATAATATCTGTCTTGAACATACTTGAAGGCCAGTTAGAATAGAATGACAATGAACATCTACACACCTTGGGCTTAACATCCTCCTCAAAGTCATCCAGCTCATTTTCTTCACCTTCATCTGAAGCCTGGCGGAACTGTAGAGTCCCAGAGTTTATGTAAAATCCCCCATGTTTGGTTGTAAGACTTGCTGGAACCAGCTCGTCATACTTTGGCAATAAAGAGTGTAAAAAAAAATGAAGATTCAATAAGAGTTCTGTAAAACAGTCCACACCGCAAGAAAGAGCTCACATAAACATTAAATGACTGCTAAGCATGCTCGGTGCCACAATAAGGAAATCATATTAGTCAAAAATTATTTAATAACTGTCAAACATACCATTAAGACAACATATTCATGTTAGGGGATTCCATTTGTTGTATATCACACATACACATATTTCATTTACAAACTACAACACACTGCACTAAAACTCACAGCCTCTGAGTTGTCAATAAAGGAGTCAGTTTCATCATATCCATAGCCCATGTCCACCAAATCTTGCATTCTGTCTTTTCGCCGCTTAGGAGCTCCACCCTAAAAAAGGTCATAATTTTTCTTAAATTATTTTTTACAGCCAATAAAATTCCAAAATGATGATGATGGGTCATGCGACACAACATATCTCCTTGATGGTACACTATGTCTAAGTTTTAAGTGTTAACTAACTACAGTATATAGGCCTTCAGAACACAATCCTTAGAACACAAAACTTTTGTTAGGAAGGAGTAATGTATTGCATTTTTGTGTGACCTGAAGGCACCTTGACTCACATATTTCTCTTCAAATTTTCTTGCCAGGGCCTCCAGATCATCCCTCTCTTTGCCCTCAGTCATCTCATCCAAAGTCCTGAGATTGCTTTCCTCTGTGGCCTTTAAAATGGAAAGAAAAGTCTACTAGTTTGCAAAGTTTTTAACTTTTCGTGTGACTTTACACATACACTTTACATTTCATTAACTGTAGGGATATGTCCTGGCAAGAATTTTAAGAGTGTTACCTTCACTTTGATGAGTTCAGGGTAGTAGAATTCCGGGCAGCGTCGTTCATCAGGCTCGAAGAGAAGCAATTCGATTCTAGGTGACTCTGCAGTGGTCTCAGATGAGGGGCACGACGCGACTAAACCCGATTTAGGGGGCAAGTCTTGTGGAGCATGGCTATTAGGGACAAGAGGTAGAACGACCTCGCTTGAGAGAGTAGTGAGTTGGATTCTTCGCGGCGCGGCCATTGCAAACAACTGCACCAGTCCTCGTGCGTCTCTCCAGGCACAGGTGCGCCCACTTAAGTTATTGGAAAGCCAATAGAAATCAGCCAGGATGTCACTTTGTCTGCCGCCGTGTAGAGGAAACTATACACAGCCATGTTTACGCATTTTTTCCAGACTGTCTTTCAGTCAAGAAAGCTAACAAATGAAGACACATGAAATCAAAGGCTTGTGCTGATATTCCATGCATGTCTTATTTTTTACCTTAATGAAATGGATTGCCTCACCAAATCGCTGGATTTCCCGCAGTATCTTGCACAGCATCGCTGGATAAGTCTGTGATTACTCGATGGTCCATTTCGTCCATTTGGCCTTGTTTTACGGCCTTGTTTTTGCGACTAACAGGACAGCGCAGCAGCAACTCGTTTCATCTGAAAAACAGCCATCATTACGTCCGTTGGCGAACGTTTTGTATCAGCCTTGAGAATGCAGATTTGTTTATTTCCACCGCTATGCAAAATGACAGTACGGTGTCTAGCGACAAAGATCGGACCCGTTATCCTACCGATCGCATCACACAGCCGGTTTTGAGACGACTGCTGAGAGCAAACCTCAGAATTCCACAACAGAAGCGGAGCATCGTTCTCAAAGCTTCATTGGACGTGGTCTCGCCAGTCCCCCACGTCGTCATCAGCCTGCGCCCCATTCAGCAAATTTCTTGAAAATGGACTACAGCAGTATGAGATTTACTTCTCAAAGCTTGGCCTTCTCCTGCCAGCATTAATGTTACAGCCTACCAGCTAGTGATGAACGATAGAAGCATCAGCCGCCAGTAATGCGGGGGAACATCACTGCGCACAAGGCGGAAAAGACCATTTAAGTTGGAGGACTGAGTGAGGGTTCCAGTAAAGCCTATAGCGCTGTCCATGGTTCTGGAAGTACATTATCCCTCTTTCCGTCGCACATTACCGGCACAATGTCAGTTTGTTTGGATTTATAGTGAAACCAGTCCATAATAATCATTGCACGATTTAATGTCTGCAAAATGTTTCGGCCCTCCCTTTTAAAAACATATTTGCATGATTACTTACTCACGCTGATATTTCATAGAATGTGACACACACACTAATGTACCACTACCATGTCAGTGCACCGCCGCACAAATATTACCTGCTCACTGGTGGTCTTGTGGGGGTCTTGATGTTTTAGTGGAAGGGAACAGATGGGCCACAGTCTGTAACAGTAGACTATCTAATATCTATCTATCTATCTATCTATCTATCTATCTATGTGATAGATAGATAGATAGATTCACTAACATGACAAGATCAAGACAATGTGAGAGAGACAGGTGATTTAATATAAATCACTCATTATCTATTTGTTTTTAAATTAAAAATGGTGCACTTCAGACACTCCAGCACTCCACTTTTCAGAGCTTAGTTGCATTTCCAATGAGAATGAACTGCATAATGGGTAGCAGCAGAGGGCAGCAGAGTCCATAGTACTGGTGAAAATGTCGAGCCCAGCAGCTGCCCACAAATGGGAGAATTTCGTAGCTTTGATACGTGATCAAGCTTTAAAATGTATGGGAAAATTAACTGAATACAAATTTATGTGGATATGTACATACAATTCTCATAAGCACTGGTACAGGCGAATTGAAAAAAGAACAGAAAATAAGTTGCTGTTTATGGGTATTATTACTTCATTTTTCGGTGTAGAGGGGTAATTGTAATCACTTCCATAAATGAAATAGCATGACACTTTTTTGTGTGCTGCTACAAAATTGGATTTTACTAAATGCCTAACGTTTTATGCGTAACGTTTATTGCCTTTAATGAATTACATGTACAGTAGACAATTGATGCCACTCATGTTTATGATCACACAGCCATGTGTTAGGAGTTACGTAAAAGAAGAATGATTCATAAAACTAAGCCCATAAATCTGTTTAAATTTGTTGAAGATCACTGCATGGAGAAATGAACAGTGCAGTTCTGGGAAGGGCAGTCGGGAATTAGAGCTATAATATGAGAACATGTTAGTGTAATAAGTTTTATGTCTGCAGGTGGACGGTGTCAAACTTCATCTTGGTTCTGTTGTAATGACTTACATATGGAATGTGCTTAGAGACATTAAAATCAAAGCCCGCTTGTTAATCTGCCAGATGGTAGCATCTGATTCACCATCACTGCCTGATTCTTTCTGTTTGGACTTCTGGACTTCTAGGAGAGATATGCGTGTGCGCAAGGGATTTTGGTTTTAAATGTAATCATCTCCAGTTCTTTTTTATTATTTTGGGACGATTTCTACTGTAAATGAACATAATTTCCAGTATGCTCGACTGCCTGTGGTGTGTATATATATATATATATATATATATATAGAGAGAGAGAGAGAGAGAGAGAGAGAGAGA
>JBBPCZ010000089.1:28595581-28629756 GCA_037974445.1 Brycinus macrolepidotus | reverse complement strand
AGAGAGAGAGAGAGAGAGAGAGAGAGAGAGAGAGAGAGAGAGAGAGAGAGAAGGAGAGAGAGAGAGAGAGAATTTGATAATACAGCCGTTTCACGAACACAAGGAAATGCCGGTCGTGGCCATACCGCTCTTGCTTTTTGAGTCATTTTGTACCAGTTACTGATATTTGCCTTCCTTGACCATTATGCACTTTGCTTTTAGTGTAGTTGTTCTGGTGGTATACGTTATAAGCTCAAGCGGTCTAAGAACTCTTTTAGAAACGTACGTTCGTTACGCCCCTTGGGTTTTGGCCTTTTGCAAGCCATTTTTAACAATCTGGATACATTACGATTCACTTCGTTGGTCCGCGTGTTCTGAGCTGGAGTTGTAGAATTGAGTTTGACAATTACAAAGGCAACGTAATTAAAGTCTGTCGCTATTCATTCCGTGTTGTTCAGCGGAAAGTGACTCGGGACACTCTCTCTCTCTCTCTCTGGTTTTCTCTCTCAGGCCTTCACTGCTAATAAGATCAATCTCCCTTGTACCTTCAGTTCGGACTTGGGCGAAAAGTTGCTGTGCGCAAGAAAGGAAGGACGTTGCATGGCTCCTAATATGGGTCTCTTTGTGTGCGCGCGCATGTTTTAGAGACAGGGAGAGACGCGTGCTCGAGAGAATAGAGAGAATATCAGATTGCAGTTCTTTTGTTTAAGCAGCCTCCCGTTCCAATGCGCTAATGGAGCGGAAGAGATTGGCGCCCCGCGGCTCGGGCCGACAGAAGCGCCGAATATAAAAAAGGTGTCAATAAATGTGCGAAGGACAATGAACTAAAACACACACGCGAGCTGTAAGGAACACAAAGAAAAGACAGATGGGTGAGAGCAGGGAGGGGAAGTCCAAAAAGTGACAGGACCCCTCAGTGTTTCATTATAGCAGACAGAGTCAGAATGCGTCCCCCAAGGACTCTGGTCCCCAAAGTGAATAATTCAGTCCTTTATTAACTTCAGCAAACATGAGCGGTTTTTAATTAAACCAGTCAGATCCGCGCGAGACGACTAAATTCGCTAATTAAAGGGTTGTTTAAGAGCACAACTGAGCCTAAAAGATACATACAAGCACACACACACATAACAAATAGCCTTCAACCATACCGGTCGGTGATTTTAAGAAATATTTGGGTGACCCGCCGAGATCGTTGTCCAATTATAACTTCTCAGACCACAGTTACACATTCATTCCTGTCACAAAAACAAATGCGCTCTCAATAAAGAAAGTCAAATGTTAAAAACGAGGCAATGGTCTGTATGGAAATATTATGCCTGTATCACTAGTTTCAGTTGCAAAATGTAATTGTCAGTCAAAGTAGTAATATAGGCATGTATGCATAATAAGATCCGTTCAGTACATTTAGCCCAAATGTTGCAAATTTAATGAGGCTGATTAGGATTACAGTTCTGTCTTGCTGTTAATGGACCTTTCTCATTGACGTTATTTTTAACCTTGGAAATATCAGAACCATATTGTTTACAAGTCAAATCTTTGGCCGTTATCTACATTTACCTCATTATTGGACAGTATTTCTAGGCCTATTTGACTCCTAATTGGCAGTTTAATAGTCTATCTGCAATACAGCACGTTGGGACAAGTTGTAAGGCAAGACGTTTCATGCTCTAAGTGGTTTAAACAGTTGCTTTAGGGCCCCGAGCAAGGAGCTCCATAGTCTTGCTTGGGTTTAATTTTGCGTCAGTCAAGAAAACAGCAGATAATCTCATAAAGATATCATTAATCACTTTGCTTCCAAAATTTTTTTATATTTTTACGTTGCCACATTATAATTTTCTTGTAATTATAAATGATTAACTATTTGTCATTCTGGTATATAAAACAGAGGTGGTGGGGGGCAAGAGAAATGTCGCTTGGGGCCCCATATATTCAGAAACAGTCCAGTTATAAGACAACAGAACAATCACTCGAACCGTTCTGTCTGGTCATTTGGACGACCCTGGCCCGTTCAAATGACGTTCAAGGGCTGCTCCTGGCTACAGATCGCACAGGTAGCGGACTTTTTCTTGCCTTTTTGGCGTCGTTTTGAGAGTAACAAAAAGAGATTTTTTTTAACCTTTTACTCGACACGAATAGGGCAACGATAAGAATTCATTAAGCAGCAGAGTTTGGGCGGACGGAGCTTTAATTAAAACATCTTCGCTCGTTTACGATGCGGATGGGCCCGAGTCTCTGGGGTTTTGGGTTTCCTGCAGATGGCAGATGGTCGAAAATAATAGTTGACGCCCCCCTCCCCAGTGCTCCATTGTGCTTATATTCGAGCGACGTGAGCTTGTGAGCCATCCGGGGATTAAAAGAGCACGGATAACAAAGAGATAATAACTATTCAAGGCCTTTGCAGGCACGCGCGAAGAACAGCTTGATTGATATCTAGATGAAATTACGCAATGACACGAGTCACATGATGGGTCGGATCTGGTTTGTGCTTATGTTCATGTGTGCGTGTGTGTGTGTATATGAGAGGAATTTATACACCTCTGTCTGTTTCAGTTTCACGCTTAATTAGAGGCACAAATTAAGTAAACTTTATGAAAACTACTAGAATGAAATTAGATTACTTAAAAGCAATTTCACTTTTCATAAAACTTAAGCTGTATAAAATTAACAGTCTGGGATAGGGTTGGTGAACTTTCTGGTGAACTTACCAAATTCCAAAACCAAATTTTAGAATGAAATTGAACCTAAATGCAAACGAAAAGAAATGAAAACCAACACACTTGCCAAGTAAGTACTTTAGAGACCTCCGGAGCAATAAGAAATCCAAACAACATTCAAAGAGAATGACATTTCCAGAAAGAAAGGTAAAGTGTATGTCTCATAATCCATTTCCAGCAAGGTTTATAAACAGGCTTGAGTTGTTCAGGTGTGCCAAAATTCTGCAAAGATAGTGTTCTTACATAATACACACTGAAGACTTGTAACTTCAATAGGATTCCTCTCATTTGCCCAAGTGAAAATACCTCAATGTGTGTTGCATAGACTCATTACCAAATTCAGTGTTTAAATTATATTTTAATTAACTGGTTGTTTGCTTTTCTATAAGAAACAAAGCTTGGTTACCCTTTACTGAAGGGCTGCATTTACAAGACTCCATAAAGCCTTTCATGACAACCAACACAAACCTACATACACTTTTATGAAGGAAGCATCAGTTTTCAGAGAGGCTTGTTTTCTTGATTATGATGTCATCACATCATATCATTTTGCCTCAGCCAGTGTTATGACTACTAACTCTTGTTGGAATAAGCATTTATAAAAATGCACGTAGGTTTACAGCAATTTTTATGCAGGGCTTATGCAGGTGTTGCTTAGCCCTATGAAATCTGCCCTACTGTAAAGTATTACTGAAAGTTCTTTATACATTGTATGTTTGGAGACTGACAAACTCTTCTAATAAATACATGATAGCCCAATTGTTTCCACTACTGCATGTCACTTATGATCTTCCTGTGCCTGCTTCAGATATTTAGGAAGCAGGGTTCCTAAGTTTGAGAAACTATGGCCTACATTTTTAGGTTTCAGTGTTAATAAAGTATATTTTTCCATTCATCGTGAGAATCAGCAGAATCCTGAATTCTGTGACCTAGGTGATACGACCCATGTGTTAATGTTGTTATTATTAAACTCAACTTTGACTACATCACCATGCACCTGCAGGCAAAGGAAAATCTCATACTTCTCCTTCCCTTCATGCTAATCTATTATTGAGACCTGCTGATATAGCCCAGAGACTTTTCTTCATACTTTGTTTAACTTATATTACATCACAGTATGTAAGAAAAATGCACAATGATTTCTGATTCGAACTGAATTGACTGACATTCACAAGCATTGAAAATGAAATTAGTACATTACCTGACCTCTTTGATATATTAATACAGAGTTTCTGAGAGGTTTAATGACTGAATCAAGCCTAGTTTTGTATGATAGTAACCCACTTTTACTTGGGCTCCCAGGGGCCTTGGTCACTAACCACTGAAAGATTACATGGTGACTGCTTCCATCAAACCAGATAATAACACACAAAAGCAATTTGTCTTAAATGCAATTTGCTGACATAGTTTCTTATACTCAGTAACTACTTGAGGTTTGAGATAAAGGTTGCTTAAATTCCCAACATTGCAACTGGCTCAACTCTTAATAGAAGATAGCAATGTAATTGGATGCACCCTTGACATACTGACTACAGGTAAAACACACTTTTATTAAGAGCTTGTTGTCCAAAGCCCTGTTGACCCAAGGTCTGTCAAATACTTTGGCAAGATCTAACACCATTAAAGACCATCTTAAATGTAATATTAAAGTAATGGTGATTCTGCCTCCAGAGCCTTACAGTCTTAATCACAATTTTTGCATAAGTGTGATTCATAAGTGTGGTTCATGTCTTAATACCCCTGTTTTAAGCTGTTGAAGTAAAAAATACAGTTTGTAACTTTATTTAAACTTTATTTAATAGCAGGGCACAAGCCCTTCTTTTACAAGACCTATGACTTCTTTAACACATAATCTTACATAAAGGGAACCACAAAGCATTTTTAAAGTGAAGCAACAGAATTACTATTTTAGCTTTAAAAAGAAACATGTTTGTGAATGAGATTTATGAGTGTGAAGAACCTCTTAAGGAAACAAAGAACCTTCACATAATGTAAAGGTTCTTTGCTTATAACCTTAACTGAAGGTTTACTTTTTCCATGTTCCATCTGAAACAATGTGTAGTTTTACTTGGTTACACAGAATATATCATTACAATTGTACACTATGTATATATCAATATCTGTCAACAACATAGCCTATAAATAAAGAACCACGACCAACAGATCATTAGGAAAATATAGGCCTCATATATTGATTTTGACATGAACTTATCACTGAGCTTATCGGTTTTAATTAATTATATAGCAATCTAAGTAGTGCAATTTCTTTGCATGTTAATAAGTTTATTCTGAAATAGGAACACTTAATTGCAATCAGTTAAGTGTTCCTTATATTACTGTCAATTTATTAAGAAAATAAACAAATATTAACATAATCACTTCATTATCACAACATATGTATAATATAAACGTAGGAAGTGAAAGAACCAGGTTATTTTGAAAAAAAAAAAAGCATCTGAATCTACTCTTTTCATCCATGTTTCAATGTTCACAGTGATGTTTTTTGGCTGTGAATTTTAAAAAGGACATTTTCTTGCATGTTCACTCTTAAAAATAAAGCTTGCAAAACGTTTGAAGTGTTGGAAGAACCACAGTCACTAAAAAAGCAGTTACTAAAGAGCTTTTCAGTGGCTGATTCCTTATTTTTTTTAAGTTGCATAAATTTAAAATATGTTTGCATGAGAATAGTAGGTGGATGCCCCCCTGACTTTAGTTTTGCACTGGCACTTTGCAAATAAGCCCCCAACCCCTTTCACATGCTGCACATTTCCAGTTAAGGTGAATTGAGGGTGAAATCGTGTAAAGTGGGATACTTCGGGTGATCAAGAATAGTACATTGAATAATGATGTTTATCTATAATTATTTGCTAAAATGTTATCATTTGTGTTCCCACGACGTGCTACATTTGCTTAACGAGGATCTGACACCCATCTGCAGACGAGTTCCAGCTGCTCTCCTTCCAGATTTGCGTAAAATGCATTCATGCATCTTTAGCACTATATCAGAAACTGACAAAATATTCCACATGTTCATGTAACTATAAATCCTTGTCAAGAACCGACCACTACATAATTATTTTTACATAATGCTTGACCAAACCACAGCCTATAGAAAAATGCAATCATAACCCTTTTTTGGATGCGCCTGATTTTAAAAACGCTTCCAAACCCAAAATAATGGGCATCGCATTAATCCACACAAATATATACTTTAATGCAACATTGGCTCGCAAAAACAACAAAGCACAGCAGCACAAACCTGGACAGTCCTACTCTGCTGAACTCGGACAACTTTTGTCGTCTAATTCATTTCCCTTGCAGATCCATGACTTCGCTCACCTGTGTTCAGGTACAGCGCTCCGAGAGGCGGGGTAGGTGGGTGGAGGGGTGGTTGAAGCGGTGTTTTGCCACAAACATACACGCGTCCACTCACACAAACACACCGTCATAAGTAACCATGTGCTTAAAGAGAGGAAATAGTTGATAGTGAAAAAAATACGTAAATAACATCCGGCACAAAGGGCCCTGCGCAAATAGGCGTCACCGTCCCTCCACTGATATCATTACTATATTTTTGAAAATGTTAATCTGTCGCGCGAATTTCCCGCGGGAGGCGAGGAAATTAGTTCCATTTCCGAGGCGCCACGAAGCGCCGCAGCACCTTCGATTGGCTGATTGCGGCTCGGGCTCCGCCAAGCATTGCTAATTTTCGGCATATTAAGCACGTTTTAGCAAAAAGGTGATAAGTCACTTTTAATTGAAATGAAATTATGAGTCTAATGGAAGTAATGGAAGTTTTTTTTGGAGGGGGGTGTACGGGGTTTACTATTATTAAAAGGTTTCTTTCTCATTTAGGATTCCATTTTTTCCGTCCCGACCCTACTTCATAAACGCACATTTCTGAAGGGCATTATAGGTTGTCAGGGCTGAATAAGGTAATTTGATGGGGAATTACTCTCCCCCTCCTCTATATCAGAAATGAAGAGCATTAAAAATCCGAATCAATCGTTTTTCTCTTTTTTAGTTTCTAGCTTTTTCTTCTGACAGCCGAACAATCGCCTATAATTAATGCGGGGGGAAAGTTTTAATTGCGTGGATTAGCCAAGTGGGATCAGAGGGAATATTTTTTTGCCTACTTTTCCCCCTCAAAACATCAAACTCTGGGTCTGTAGTGGAGCTCAAGCGCGGCAGGGGGAAAAATCAGCCCCCTTCTTTCATTGCTCCCGCATTTATTTCGAAATCACCTCCAACAATTAATTTACGTTTCACACTCTAATTATCTGGCAATCGACTAACGTGGCAGCTCAATTTAGATAGTTCCTAATTAACTCGCGTGAAGTTAATTAAGTCATTAAGACCCTCAATGGTCGCGTATCAATTTGTTAATTAAAAGTAAATGTGATTTCTGTGTGTCGCTGGTATTATTGGAGAGTTTCTTGAGCCTGCTGGGTGTGTGTGTGTATGTGTGTGTGTTTACCAGGAACACCTGCCGCGTGTCTTTGGTGAAATTTTAATAACGGAAAAGCTCGCGAGATTTCACCACGCCCGATATTGACCCCACTAGTGGGGGACACCCCGAGGGCCTGCATATATATGACTGTTTTCACCATCTGCTTAAACGATTGGAGGATACGCCAATGGGCTGTACCTTGGGCTGATATCTCAGGTGGGCACATGATTGGTGGCTGGTTAGAGAGAGAGAGAGAGAGAGAGAGAGAGAGAGAGAAAGAGAGAGAGAGAGAGAGAGAGATAGAGAGGAACTGTAATTTTAACATTTATTTGTCAATTGATCAATAAGGCTATCAGTCAAATCTTAAGCCATGGTGCACCTTGGCAAATGCAAGAGCAGACAAAAGGATAATAATAAATATATACAATATGCAGTGCATTTAGAAGATTTTTGGTTAAATACATCCCCCATATTGAATTAAGGCCTGTACCTTGGAATGAACACCTACAGTGTTCATTTGCGTCCAGCTGGACACAAATGAACAGTGTAAGTGTTAATTGAACATTATAGGGAATTCTACACAGAGACATGTAAGCTCATGCAGCTATGATGTGTTTATGATGTGTAAGCTCTTGCAGCTCTTCTACAATGGCAGTGTAGTACTACAAGCCTTCCAGCTCAATTATAAAACATGTTTTAATCATTTGCTTCACCAGCAAGTTATACCTTACACAGCTAAAGAGCAGCTACATGTCCAGTTTGGTCTTCCATTTGTATGTGGTGTTTATCAAATCAGTTCCCAGTTCCATATGCAGTGAATTAGTATCTACTGAACAAAAGTGTGCAATCTGATCAGTCCATCTAGGGATCTACATTTGCTGGAATTCTGGGAAACTGGTGACATCACACATAAACTGCCTCAACAGTGTAGAGCACTCCTGCCCAACTGTGTCCAGCACAGTTTGGTAGTTTCCCTCCACAAACACACTCACCAAACCTCACAATTAACAGATGAGTTGAACCAGGTGTGTTTGAGCATCACCAAACTTCTGGACACAGGTTCTCCAGGACTGGAGTTGAGCACCCCTGGTGTAGAATTTCAACAGGGACAACAAGAAGTGGTTAGAGATTTGTAATATCAAATTATTTGTTTAGACTTATGTGTGCATTTCAGTAAAGGTCTAAGTGCATCCCATTTCAAAAACACATGCAAGAGCACAGTATGCAAAAATACCCACTTTACTGAACACCCTGCTGAAGCAGTATTGGTTTAGTATACATCCCACAGTTCAACACATTGATGCTGTTCTTTCACACTGTTTAGAAATATTGGGGAAGAATGCTAACAACACACGTCCCACAAAGTTATGATACATTTCAGCTGTGTTCCAAAACCTATGCTGAAGCTGAGAAAGGTTTCCTTGTTTTGGAAAAGTCTACCAATACTGCTTTGTCAGGTCCTTAGAAAGGGGGGAAAATGACAGAACATTTAGATATAACTTATAGTTGAACAAGAATTCTGCAGAAGCTGTGATTTCGTCTAAAGGCATTTTTCAGGAAAGTCCTTTGGGTCAGACCTGTGTGGAAAGGATGATGGGTGAGAGAAGGCTGTGAAAGACACTTTGGTAGTGTTCTGGAATCTAAAGGATGGCTCTGTGTGAAGCAGCCCTTAATGGTGTAGAGGTCTAGAAATACAGACAACCTGTGGGATGTATACTAACCCAATACTGCTTCAACAGGGTGTTTGAACAAGTTTCAGCTTGTGCACTTTTGATAAATTCACATTAGTGCACACTTAAGCAAACTCACACACTGTAAGTGTGGATGTTGGGACAGGCTATCTGTTGCTGACTGGTTTGATTTGGACTGTATTATGGGAAACATTGGTTCATCCCATACATTCTGAAGTGCGTTACGAGTGGGTACAAATGTTGAGTTGCACAAGAATCATTTTGATATTGAGACATGCTTAGAACATGGCTGAATCCATTGTGTCCTGCCAGTGGCACAAGAGGTTGATCTGAGACTCAGCCACTGTTTTTGGTGAGAAAGTTTAAGACCAAGTGAGCTTCAGCCTTTTTTTCCACCAGCAACCATGTAGTTTGGCATGTCGGACTCAAAAACACAAAAATTGCCAAGGTCAGTGTTTTCAAAGGTGAAAAGTCATGTAACATGTCACATCCAGTAAACTCTTGTATTATTCTGAATCTTGTTCCCCACTGACTGCACTGTTCAGGTGCGATTTCCAAGTCGGTACTCCCCAGTCTCTGACAGCACCAATGAAGCAAAGGATTGTTCAAAACAGGTGTGCCCAAATACTTTCCTGGGGGCAGATGTTCAAAACAGTTGAATGATTCCAGCGCGGTCAAACACACCTGATTCAACTCACCCTGTTAATTGCCAGGTTTAGTGGGTGTGTTTGAGGCAGGACACTGGCCCTTCAGGACTGAATTTGGGCACCCCTGGTTTAAGCAGAAATTGTGCTCTGTACAAGGGCTATGTTCTGAGAATGCATGTTCTTATCACATTCATCAAAGTCAATGTAAATCAGAAAACATGAAGTATTTTTTTTCTCTGCCTAGATATATTTTCGCTTGAAATGATATCTGGAAAGACATTTCATTTTATGACAAGTGGGGAAATGGGAATAGAACTTTACTGAAATAAAATAGTTTTGCCCTGCCCACTGGTGCACAGTGATGTAATCAAATCTCAGAAGACATTCTTGAGGCTTCAAGCAAAGATTACATAAAAGTAAGGATTTTGTCTTTTAAATAATATGATGAATCTTCCTTAATATGGTCAGAAACATAAAGCAGCAAGGTAAAAGGGTCGATTTTCAGGCTGACTTTCAGACCTCCGACTGTCTCCTTTTGGATGAAGAGGCTCAAAAGGCCTTGCGCGCTCTTGCCGCCCTACACCAAAACGGTGATTGTGCCATTGGTGGGAGTCTTTTCAATCTTCGGAGAAAAAAATATATAATAAAGCAAACGACAAGGAGGCAATTATTGGATTTTGATGTTGAAGGGAGAGTAAAAAAGGACAGAATGAAACGATTTCCATATTTCCTGCATGCAGAGAGTGATGAAATGTTTTCGGGTTTAAAGTGTGGGGGTACAAAGCAGGCGCCATCAAACGAGCTCTCAGCGAGTGACGAGGAGACTTTCGGTGTCGGGCGCTTTGAAAACGAGAGGGGGGATCTTTTTTTGAAAGCGCCTATTGGAAAATGAACGCATTGAAATGCGAGAGAGGGAGAGAGGCGGGCCGGCCCGGCGCAGCGGACCGCGGGGGTCAAGTGACGGACGGATTATACGCTTCTTCATAATAATATTAATTAAACCATTTGCATGCTAATAAGGTAACAATTATCGTGCCTTGCTGCCGGAAAAGCGGCGGGGTTATTACAACACGCCGGTCCGGGTGGCGCCGAGGGTCAGCGCGCGGGAGAGAGAGAGCGGGAGAGAATGGGCGAGCGAGCGGGGAGGAAATTTTCAACTCGAATTAATATTCTGGCGGCTGGATAAATTGGATAAATAAAGTCGAATTAATTCCCGGTAATGGAGGAGGAGGACGGGAGAGGAAAGCCTTTACCTTCTACATGGCGAGGATTGATTACCATATTGTATTCAGAAACATGGGAGACAAACCCCCTCCTCCACAATGCGCAATGAGGCTGTTATCGCCCACTGGACCCCCTTTACGTTTAGACCTAGGAGCCCACTTAGAAACTGGAAAATCATGAATCAGCCCACTACCTGGGGCCATTTTCCATAATAATAATAATAATAATAATAATAATAATAATAATAATAATGCACGTAGACATTGCGCAACTGGAAAAGCTTCGGGGCAGATGGTAGCCTAGTGGCGTGGGTTCGATTCCCAAGACTGCTAAGCACCTCTGAGGTGAGCAAGGTACCGTCCCCACACACTGCTCCTCGGGCGCTGTGTTCCTAGCTGCCCCCTGCTTCACTTGGTGAATGGGTTAAATGCAGAGGAAGAATTTCGTGCTGTTCACCTGTGTGCTGTGGTCACGTATGACAGAATGGTCACTTTCACTTAGTTTATTTTCTATATCCCTAATAAACTATATTCCTAATATTATAGATAGTCTAGATTCTTATAGCTGTTTCAACAGGGCCTTATGGTCTGACCCCACAAATCCAATAAAAGGGGCGGAGAGAAGGGGGTCTTGGCTGTTTGGCAAGCTAGCGGAGAAACTAATTACGAAGCCCATGATGCTGTAAACAAAATTCACTACTAAGCTTGATTTGAAGGTTTTATCTTAAACAAATCAGTATCCATCTCACTCATTTGCACATCATAAACATGTTTCTGTCCAATATTATATCTGAAAATGAATATTTCCGATCTGGTTTGAGTCCGATCTGGTTTGAGTTATTTGGAACGAAAAAAACCCCCATGTATTTAATGTTTTGGATAACCTTCTAAATAATTTAGCAATTGCACCTGATGTCTTCTTACCTACCAGTAAAAATGAAAAAAAAAAAAAACGCTCGGTCTGTTGTTGCCGAAAGACGTGTAACTGCAAATTGGTTCTGACAGCTGCAATAGGGTGTTATGATGGAGAGAGACTATTATGGAGCAGGATGCCTCCCTGTAATTGGAGAACACTCTAAAGACCTCGAGTTAAACGTGCCCATCAAAAAAAAAACACTGCCACCATACCTTGGAGCTCTGTTATTGTTTTCGACAAGCGAACGAAATTCGGGGATTAGGAAGAAATAGAGAAAAAAAGCGCTCGTTGTCCCTTTTAAAATTTAAATAGGAATCAATCAATAGCCCACCTCGCCACGCCCCCCAAGACATCCAGAGCAGTGTTGTGACAGCGGCGCCGTTGTTTACTGGGATGAACGTCACGTGTAATTAGCAATCGGTACGAAAAAAAAAACGGTTTTAACCCCGCGTCTCTGACGTCACCAGCTATTAAAGTTCCCGATTGGGTCCCAAATTCCCCGACTGAGCGGAGGTCGCTGTTGACAAAGTAGAGGGGAGGGGAAAAAAGAAGAGGAAAAAACAGGCACACGCGTGCGAGAAAAGCGCGCTCCTCTTCATTCCTTTCTCAAGAGCGCAGAGCATGCGCACGTTCTCTCGTTCGCCGCTGCCGCCGCCGCTGCGTGCGCTTTCCACGGAGGGTTTGGAGGGTTGCTAGGGTTGGTGGAGGGGGTGCACGAGAATGATGGACAGCAGGGCGCTCGAGCACCCTCCGCACGCCGCGTTCGGAGGCTCACTCGGCGGTGGAGTGGTCGGCCTGGGCTTCCCCTACCACCACCATCACCACCTCGGCCACCGCCGCGTGTACGAGCTGCCCGGGCACGCGCTGCCCTCCGCTGCCGTGCCCTTCTCCATAGACGGATTATTGAACGGCTCGTGCTCGGTGGGCTCCGGGTCGCTGCTTGCCTCCGCCTGCGGGGTCAGCGGGGACGGCCAGCAGTACAAACTCACCGGTAAGTGAATGCAGTCGATCTGACTTTATTTTGCAGCGGTTCGATTTGCTAAAGTTGGAGGAAAACATTAGAGAACAGATACACATCATATTATTGTAGCATAATTATTACTAGGTATTTGTAATATTCATAACATTTGGAAATATATGCATACTGCAACATACACTGAATATATTCCGCATGGAACATATCCTTCAGCAAAATGCTGTGTATAGTTTACTTCATGCAATATTAATGTTAATTGTAATATTTGGAGTTTAGAGACAGAGATTGAGAAACTCTCAAACTCCAGTTTATTCCTAACAGAGTTTTCCTTTCAAGTGAGCAATACGAAATGTCGTGAAGATGCTTAATACAACAAGAATTTATTTAGCGAGGAATTCAGTATGCCTGCAAGGTTCAGGACCCAACAAACCCACCGATGCCAAACATGTAACAAATGAGCCAACTGTACTGTAAACACGCATCAAAAGAGCATTAAAAAATCTACACTTGCTTTAATAGTATGTGTTTTTAATAGATAGTGTTTCATTTTATTATAGTTCCATAAGACAAAAAAAACCTTTTTCAATGAGTGTGACAGTTGAGGATAAAATGTATTTCAAAACCGCACATCAAGAGCACAAAAATAGCAAATCATTGTTATTTTAATTTTCGATATATGCCTAAGGATATTATTAACCATAGATGTATTCTGGTTGAAAGAGAAATCTGAGTATACGCTTAGAATAAAGCAAATGTTGTGTTCTTAAAATACAATCACCTTTCAGGATTCTTTGGCCTTATAAGCCTTTCAGAAATTCAGTAAAATGTGGTAAAGTAACAAACCAGTGACATTTTTGGACTAAAATGAGATATGTGGTGAAATAATATAGAATTTAAAAATGTTTTATTATAAAAGAGAAACGACTGCTAGAGTATCAACATACCTGTTAAACTAGATGTTAAATTGATGTTCATTTCCGTCCTTTGGTTGGAGATGTGACGTGAAAGTCAAGGTGTACATGTATTTGTGTTAGACGCCGGCGACCCGGACAAGGAGAGTCCAGGCTGTAAACGGAGACGCACTCGCACGAACTTCACGGGCTGGCAGCTGGAAGAGCTGGAGAAGGCGTTCAGCGAGAGCCACTACCCGGACGTGTTCATGCGCGAGGCGCTGGCGCTGCGCCTCGACCTGGTCGAGTCACGTGTGCAGGTAAAAGTCATTATATTCCCTCCTGCAATTCCATCGTTTGACGCCCACCTCCTTTGCTCGGTCGCTATTATTGTTGGGACGATCTGATGAGGTTAAGAAGGTTTAGGTTAACCCATTCATGTCCAACAACTTTAGTATGATAAGAAAAATGGCACATGACTTGTAATTGGATAACAGGGATTGCTATCCATTTTTACTGCTTGTATTTTTCATACTTTTAGTCACAAATATCATTGTTTTGCTTAAAAATCAGTGGTCCAAATATTTATATATGTAATAGGTCAAGCCCCATTAGTAATCTATAAATACAGTTGCTATAGCAAATATTTCAGCTGAGCATTTGCTTTATGATTTTCCTTTTTTTTTCTCTTTCAACATTTAGCCTTTTACAATAAATAAATGCAGTCTGAGCGCACTTTAAACCTCCAAAAATAAAAAAATTTGCAGATGCGCCAAATGATCATCAGTGGCACTGAAGAGATTAAGAGATTAAAAGATACACACTACCTCATTTTATATCATATATATATAAACAAACCATTACTATAGGCCTAGGTTATATAATAGGTATAAGGATAGCCCTCTTTAGCAGAGACGCCTGAAATGCATGAAAGAATTGGACTTGTGCATTTGAAATCTTTTTTTTTCATTGTGAACGCAATGCCAGATGAGACAAGTACTTTCTTTTTTGGGAGGGTGTCAAAAAGCTTAACTTCCGATTATTCGTATTCCCCCAGGAAGATTAGCGCGCTTTTCTAGTCGAGATGTAAACTCAATTATCGTGTCGTACAGTCTTGGTATCAGTCTGCGCCTTCAGCCCTCTGTCGGGACGCCTTATCAGCGCGGAACAGAAGGGCCTGGGCGCAGGAGGCTTGGTGTGTGTGTGTGTGTGAGACAGAGAGAGAGAGGACTGCTGCCCAGCTAGTGTGCGCCAAACGTGCGCCCGCACTCCAACGTGTGCGCAAATGAGCGCGAGTTTAAACGGCAAACCGGCAAGACTACGTGAATTGAACGGGCAATTAAAGCAAGCCTCTGAAAATGGACTGGCAGTTTTAGAGACATCTCCCACGTTATTTGCGCTTGTGTTGTCGGTTAAACGCATGTACAAATAAAGGATTTTAAAAAATAAAGTGGCATTTTGCCATGTATATTCAGTACACTGTGTTTCTGCATTTAGTGAAAATGAATGAAACCTCACAATGGTCTGTTAGATCAGTATACTGTACAAATTACACTGACCTATCCTTTGTTAGTCCTTCACCTGTGTTCTTCATTTATTACTAATTTCAGTGGACATTTTGCGCTGAAATATATTTTTGCATTTATGCATTTATTAATTGTATGTTATTAAACTAAAAGTGCAGCAAAGTTGCATCCAGCAAAATTAAACTAACAAATATGCCTCATTACCAATTCTATACAACCTGATTTTAAAATGTAAAATTACCCACAAACTCTCTGATCTTCTTTTTAAATGATCATACAATATGGTTAAAGAAGTCAGTTCACAGTTTTCTATACTTAATCTAGTTCTTTGGTACACAGGGTCACATAAAAGTCACATTTTACAGTGAATAAGTGTAAAATCGATATAAAAATATTCAAATGGATGCTGATAGATGTGCATTCAAGGTACAGCCATGAAACATGTCATCACTTTTGACCGGTCAGAACAAGATCTGTGTCACTTTCCCTTACCCTTATTAAAATGTAGGTGCTGAGAGGTTTAAGTACCTGGGGGCTATAAATATTAAATAAGATCAATAATGTCCACAGATGAGCTCTTTTGCTTGGGCAGGACGTGATTTGGCATTAGTTAAAGCCAGTTCTCTTTGTTGGTCGCAGGTGTGGTTTCAGAATCGGCGGGCAAAATGGCGGAAAAAAGAGAACACAAAGAAAGGGCCGGGGCGACCGGCGCACAACTCCCACCCGACCACGTGCAGCGGCGAGCCCATGGACCCCGAGGAGATCGCGCGGCGGGAGCTGCAGCGCCTGGAGAAGAAGAAGCGAAAGCAGGAGCGCAAACTGCTGCGCTCACAGAGCAAGCTTCCGGCGGACCTCCTGCATACGCCCGGCTCGGATAGCGACAGCGGTGTGTCTCAGAGCACCGACAGCGAGGCGACCCAGCACCCCGGGGCGGCCCCTCCCTATCACTCACACAGGGCCGAGGGCGCCCACGACCACAGCCCGCACCTTCTTCACCAAAGAGCCAGCGCCGCTGCCGAGCTGGCCGGAAACAGAAAGCCGGAGGCGGGAAACTCTCCCCGCAGCTCGGCTCTGTGCGCCGACGGCGACATAACGCGGCCCTCCGCCTTCCACAAGCTCAGCCCCTTCAGCGTGGAGAGCCTGCTGGCTGAGTCCAGTCCGAGGCGCAGACCCGCGCTGGACTTCCCTCAGCCCCAGCCGCAGGGACCTGTGGTGGGCAAAGGTCACTTTTTGTTGTATCCCATCACGCAGCCTTTGGGCTTCATAGTGCCGCAGACAGCCGTGAGGGCAGGACAGGACTTGGGTGACTCCGGCAGCCACAGGTGGTCCACGACAGACAGCCAAACCGGCTTTCTACACACGGACCCTGAAAGCATGGCAAAACATACAGGTCACGTGTGCGACGAAGACAAACGGCGGGAAAATGATAAAACCTGCGCGGCCCGCACTCTCACTACAGTCGGCCCGAACGAAGCAGCGGAGGGCTCGCCCGAGGCTAAACTACCACCAAAAATCTGTTCAAATGGAGACGAGTCAGATGCTACTCAACAGGACGAAAAAGACACGAGAACGCATTCCTCCCCTGAGACAAAAACAAATGCAGAAGACGTGGACATGGACTGAAACCGACAAAACATGGCCCCCAGCGGACCACTCACCTTCCCAAAGCTTATTACTACACGTTTTTACACCAGACTGTTTGAACTACTTTTTAAAAAAATGTTTTTTTTTACAAAAAGGATATTCTTCCTTCAGGTGGATTATAGGTTTTCCGTTATTTTGACTCGAGACTAGCTTAAACAGGTCTAGTCAACTCGAACAAGCTACAAGATTTTTCCTGAGAGGAGGAAAAACGTGTAGCCCTCAGACATTGTACAAACGATGAAATATCAAAGATATTTATATATGTAACGTTTTCATAAATAATAAAAAAAGTATTGGAAAAGAAACCCAAAAACTCGTGTTTTGGCATTAAGCCCCTCTCACCTCAGTCTTTGTTTATGGCTTCGAAAGGCTCGCCCGTTATTGCTGGAGCGAAATTCACTCGTTCAAAAAAAAAGGAATGGAGGTCCTGCGCCGCAGGCGGTAGGACCCGGTCAGCTCGTGCCGAGTTTTTCATATGAAAGTAATTATTTTCCCCGGTGGCGGCTGGGACTATGCGTTTTTTTCTTTCCTTTTTTCCTTTAGCCTGAAGGGTTATTATACATTACCGATTCCAGCGATATGAAATCACATAAACTTCCAACAATAATAGAATTAGCATGAAAGGCTGGCGAGTCAGATTGAAATGGGGAAATAATAGCCTCACCAGCTGTGTGTGTGTGTGTGTGTGTGTGAGGAAACGCCCGGGTGATTCGTGGGGCGGAATTTTCATGAGGCGGTCCTGTCAGGGGCGCGTGTAGGCGGCAATATTAAGATAGATGCTCGATGATATCCCTCATTGTTCTCTCGCGCGCATTGATGTTCCCGCCTTATCGGCCTATTGATCATGTGTCACCGTGTAATGGGACGGTCTCTCTCTCTCTCCCTTTCTCTGTCTCACTCACTCACTCACACACATACACGCATGCACAAAGTGTATTCCTGTCTTCGTGGAGTCCTTCCATTGCCTTCTGTATAACTGGAGCTAAATACTGCTATGCTACGCCTAACCTTTACCTCAAGAATCTTAGGAAATCTGTTTTTTCCATTTTAGTAGTAATAATATAAACAACCAAAAACATTTTTTCTCTTAAATGACCAGCCAAATGTTCCCACAACCATTTTCATGTTTTTAACAGCATTGGGAATACTTGGTCCCCACAAAGAGCCAAATACACGGCCACTCACACAGACCCACATACAGTCAAATTTGCTTTAATAGTGGCTCTAAGGGCCCAGAGGAAAAGCTCCCTTGGGGCGCATGGGCACATCTGCACCAGTAAAGTATTAAGCGAGCCTGACCAGCGAGGATGTGGACATAAAAAATATGATTGTGATGGAGGAGAGATGTCTGTGTTCTGCTCCATGTAGTAAGGCCTACAGATGCAGTGTCTTTTAAGGCACACCAGTAGCTTCAGAATTTACAGAATTTTTCTATCCATTCATGCTTTTTAGGAAGGCTTTCACTTCGCAAAACTGAAAATCTTTCCAGAGGGCTGATATGATGATATCAGCACCCCTCCCTCACCTCCTCTGTCCCTCCATTCCCCCTACCCCATGACACACATCCCCCATCCCCTCTGGTCATCGTAGCCGCTTTATTTGCAAATAAATTGAAAATAAACGGAGGGTCTCAAGCCGCACCTCATGAATCCCAGATAGCAAACCCGCTTAAATAATATTTACATAATTTCTCCATCCGGGCTAGTGCTATTTGCACTGCATGAGAGTGGGATTATGGGGTAAAATAATTAAAGAAAGAGAGAGAGAGAGAGAGACACGGGTGTAGGAAAGACAAAATCTACATGTCATCCAACCCAGGCTGACACCAGGCATTACTATATCGCCTGTATCAGGAAACAAGGAGGTCACTGTTAGTGTGATACTTCATAGTTCACGGTCAGAAAAAAAGTGCTATACAGGTACATTTTTTCATTCATCAAGGTACAAAAAATGTTAATGTACCTTCAAAGAGACAACATGGTCCTTGCAGCTCAAGTTTGGACATATGTTTTTTTCCCCAAGAGGAACAGGGTATATTTGCACTTTCTTATGACTTTATGTTTTAAATTAGAAAAGTAAAATAGAAAGCCTGGAGTGAGGATGGGGTGTATCGAGTCAGTGCAACTTAATGCCTATAAGAACAATGAAACACAGTAGAATTATGTTCTGTAACTGAAGGTACTGAAGGTGTACTCACACTCTATTGACAGTTTAGTACCTTTTTCTGAGAGTGTTGTACAGTATTTTTGCAGTGACTCCTTATAGAATATAATGATTGCAAGAAAAGTTTGTATCCTCAAATAATTTTTCCCATTTACAAAATAGGAGAAATTTTAAAAGGAAAATCAATTTTTTAATACTTTTAAGGCCTCTAAGTGCAGTTACCAGAAGAGCCACTTTTAGTTCCCTAAGATCCACTGAAATGTTCATAATTGTAGCAAATGTAAAAAGACCTATTTCAAGCGCATTTATTTTTAAGCATGGCATCAGTGTTCTGACTCATGTTATGGAACAACAGAGAACGAGGAAGAAAAAAACTCCATTAAGTTCAACCTAGACTAAGACTGAAAATGATTATCATTAGACATTAAGCTGCATTACAGTTTTCCAGTAATGCAGGGGATCTTTGCTACCCAGCTGCAGAACCAAATAATACATCTGAATACAGTAGAAACAATATGTGACTTCAAATTGTGAAGCCATTTTCTATCATTCTGAAAAACAATAGTTTAGAAATGGTTCTTAGCTTGGACGCTATAGGAAAACACCTAGGAGTTGAACCTTTACATTATGCAGACATTCTTTAAACCTAAATGTTTCTCACTCATCTGCAATTGTCATTCTTCCATTCATTCATTCTTTCAAATATTCTGTAAGGAACTGTTCTGTCCATCTTTGACACTGCACTAAAGTGAACATTTTGGTATCTTAATTTTTAATGTTATGTACAGTGGGTATAGAAAAGAATCATCCCCTTCAAAATATTCAGCAGCCCGAAATGAAGACACACACACACACACACACACACACACACACACACACACACACACAAATAAAATTTCCCTGCAGTATTTACTCAGTGCAACTTATAACATCCAAGTGACAGATATAATAATAACAGTTTGGAAAAAAAATCACTGAGATGGATAAGGGATCACCCCCCTCCTAAAAATGATCAGGTATAACATCACTTTCTCCATTGCACACCAAGCTAATTAGCTTCCACCTTTGATCAACTCTAGTTGTTTTCATTAGTTTAACATAAAACAGCTATTCCTGGAGCATTCCAGTGCTTGGGAGTGCAATTGAAAAAAAAAAAAAAAATCAGCTAAAATAACTGCCAAAAGATCTCAGTTGTCGACAGGTACAAGTCAGGAGATGCATACAAAAATCTAGAAAGGCTTTATCAATCCTTAGGAGCACAGTAAAGTCTATAAGAGGTGGAAAGTGTTTGGTACCGCTTAGACCCTCTCTTGATCAGGCCATCTCTCCAAACTGGATGGAAGACCGAGGAGGAAACCGGTCAGAGAGGCTACCACGAGGCCTATGGCAACTTTGAAGCAGTAACAGGAATTTATGGCAAAGAGTGGTCATTGTGTGCATGTGATAACAATAAAAGTGCTCAACAAATGTGGCTTAAAAGGTGTTATGGTCAGATGAGAACAAAATTGAACTATTTGGCCTCTACACCAAATAGTACATCTGGCAGAAAGCCAATACAGCTTGCCATCCAAAGAACACCATACCTGCTGTAAAGCGTGGAGGTGGTAGCATCATGCTGTGGGATTGCTTTTCTGCAGCAGGGACTGGGGCAATTGTCAGGATAGAAGGTAAAATGTATGGGGCAAAATAGCATCAAATTCCTGAAGAAAACCTGCTTCCCTCTGCCAGAAAGTTGTCAATGGGAAGAAGGTTCACCTTCCAACGTGACAGTTACACAAAGCACACAGCAAAATTGAAAGAAAAAAGTGAATGCCCTTGCATGGCCTAGTCAGTGCACAGACTTGAAGCTTATTGAAAATTTGTGGAATGATTAAGATTGCAGTCCAACAAAAGTCACCCTACAATTTGAATGAGCTTGAACAGTTCTGTAAAGAAGAGGGGACAAATACTGCAGTCTAGATGTGCAATTTGGTAGAGTATCCCAACAGACTCGAGGCAGTATTCAAAGCAAAGTGTGGTTGCACGAAGTACTGACACAGTGGGGTGACCCTTTCTCTGTCTATCTGATTCTGTTTTTTTTTTTATCTTTTATATTTTTTCTGAACTGTTCAATTAAATTAAATTCAATTCAATTCAATTTTATTTATATAGAACTTTTTACAACCAAAGTTGTCACAAAGCAACTTTACAGAGTCCAGGTCCGAGCCCCTAGTGAGCAAGCCAAGGGCGACAGAGGTGTGGAAAATTTCCCTGAGCTGGAGGAAGAAACCTTGGGAGGAACCAAGACTCAAAAAGGGAACCCATCCACCTCTGGTTGACCCAGAGAGAAAGAGAAAGAGAGTCTCTATAAAGATAACTAACAAGAGAAGGCCTTCGTGTATGAACTTAATCACTGTAAGATAGATTGGCTATCTACAGCTAACAGAGCTGGTACAGTTAAGAGTCAATAGAGGTAGGTTTTGTTGGAAGAGTAGCTGAGAGTTTTTAGTCCACAATAATAGGAACAACAATCTCTGCCAAAGCTTTAAACAACAGTTGCCCTTGGATGGGGAAAGAGCGCGTGGGGAGTCGAAAGCAGCTGAACCAGTTGAGGACCTTTTGTCACAGGGCCCAAGCGATTGCAGACCCGGGAAGGTGGTGGGCTGGGGCCCTAGTGGTCAGGCTAGACAGATGTGCAGCACTTCCCCTCGGAAAAAATAGAGAACAGTTAACTGTTGCTATCCTACTTTTCACTTGGATGTTAGAAGAGTAAATACACTTTTTTGTGTGTGTGTCTTCATTTCCTTGAGTCCGTGTATAAAAGGGCTGCCAAGGTGTCCGTGTATAAAAGGGCTGGTCACCAACCAACATCCAGCTAACAGCTAGCACTCTGCTGTGTTCATCTTCGGGTTCGTATATGACTTTGTAGAAGTATCTAACCTCCGTGTGTGTCTGCTAACAGCATCTGGACTTGTGTGAAGGATCGAGTGGAGCTCTACTTGGGGAAAGCTACTCCAAGTGGCAGTTGGAGGAGCGTAGTCTACAACAGCCACTGCTATAGAGGCTCCTTTGGATCTAACTGTGTACCAGTGACTGTGTACTGTCCATCTCTCTGTGCAGGTGTGAGGTGTGTGCAACCGTGACCACTGCGGTTTTTCAGTGGATTTGTTCGTCAGGTTGGTAAGCCTCTGAAACAGTACTTCGGCTCAAGTGGACGAGTGAACTCTCCCTCGGCTCTGGTTCTCTCATGCAGGAGTGAAGGATCTCCTGGAACCTCTTCGTATCTGTGTGGACTATGGTGTTTGTGTTTGGAGCTCAGTGAGCTCTCTCCTGTGTTGATTCATTAAAGACATTTCTGTAAAACTAACGCTGTTCCTACAGTGCGTCCTTATAGCATACCCGACTTGACAGATGACTACGCCGAACCCATGGATGCCGCAGCCGCCCCCCTCCCGAGTGACAAGGATCAGGTATTACTGCATGTGGCTGCACAGCAAACCCAATTAGAACAACTAGCCACCATGGTGAGTCAACTTGTACAGAATGTCCAAGCCGCTCCTGCTCCGGTGGCTCCTCAAGTGACAGCACCTACATAAAACCACCTCATCACACCTCACTACCTGAACTATACGGGGGGACCCCGCTGCCTGTAGGACATTTTTGTTAACCTGTGAGCTTTATTTCGCTGAATACCCGGAGTTAACCCCTGCCCAAAAGGTTTCGCTCCTCACTCAGTGCCTAACTGGGCGGGCTCTGGAGTGAGCTACAGCCCTATGGTCAGGAGGGCATCTAGCGATCACACAGTATCACGAGTTTATAAAGCTATTCAAGTCAGTGTTCGACTATCCAGATCATGGAAGATCGTGTAGCACCAGACTACTGCAGGTGCGTCAGGGTACTCGGTCAGTTGCGGAGTACTCCATCGGCTTCCGGATTCTCGCCGCTGAAAGCAGCTGGAATGAACCCGCGCTTCTGGCAGTCTACCGACAAGGGCTCCATGCAGACCTTCAGGCTGAAACAGCGTTCAGGGATGAAGGGTTAAGCCTGGATCAACTGGTCACGCTTGCAATCCACAGGGACCAACACAAGAGGGCAAAAGCCCTCCCCTTACACCTCAAGTCTATGGCAGGAGCCTTTCAGCTGGCTGTTTCTCCAGCCCCAGAGCCACCTTTTGAGCCAATGGATGTGAGCGTCTCTCGACTTACTCCACAAGAATGCAGAAAAAGGTGGCTAGAGGGCTTATGCTTGTATTATGGGCATAAAGGGCACTTTGTCTTCTACTAGAAATCTATGTACTATACCTGTGAAGTTGATTCTGCCTAATGTGTCTTTTTTGTTTCTGCCCTTATAGACTCCGGGTCGGCTGGGAACTTCGTGTCCAGGGCTGTCGTTACCTCCTTTAAGATTCCGGTAGAGAGATTGCCAGACTCTATCCCAGTCAGGGCCTTAGATGGTCGGCTACTGGCAGGCAGTTCAGTAGGGTGGATAACCACCTCTATAGAGGTGTACATGGAGCTCGATCACACTGAGACCGTGCAATTTCTAGTTCTAGAGCACCCAGAACCACTAGTGATTTTGGGGCTACCTTGGTTATGGACCAATTCTCCAGTTATAGACTGGCGTGAGACCAAGATTAAGGCTTGGTCTATACTAGATAGTATGCCAGTAGCCACAACCTCCATAGAGAGCCTGCAAGCTAAGACTCCTATAGAGATTCCCCACTAATACAGGGATCTCAAAGAGGTGTTCAGTGCCACTAAGGCCGCTCGCCTCCCTCCGCATCGACCGTGGGACTGTGCGATTGACCTGCCCGGGACTAGTCCTCCAAGGGCCAAAGTCTACCCTCTCTCTGAGACAGAGACTAAAGCCATGGAGGACTATGTGGCTGAGGCTCTTAAGCAGGGGTACATTCGCCGGTCCTGGTCACCTGCTTTGGCCAGTTTCTTTATCATAGAGAAGAAGGGCATTGATTATCGTGGGCTCAATGCCATTACTGTGAAGTATCCCCATCCACTTCCACTCATCCCCCCTGCCATCGAACAGCTTCGTGGGGTGAGCATTTACACCAGGCTCGACCTACAGAGCGCATACATCCTCATGCGCGTTAGGGCAGGTGACGAATGGAAGATCGCCTTTAGCACAACATCTGGCCATTACCAGTATTCCGTAATGCCATACGGTTTAGCTAATGCTCCGTCCTGCTTTCAGGCGTTTATGAATGACATATTTAGGGACCTACTTCAAAAATTTGTGATCATCTATTTAGACAACATTCCGATTTATTCGAAAAACTATAATGAACTAAAAGTCATGTGCGAGTCGTCCTTCGTCACCTGCTCCGCCATGGGTTGTACGTGAAGGAGAAATGTGAGTTCCATGTAATGGAGCTCTCATTTCTTGGTTATTGTATTGGGCCGGGGGGGTGGCGATGGATGGAGATAATGTAAGAGCGGTCACGGACTGGCCTGAGCCCGCGACCATCAAGGACCTTCAATGGTTCTTGGGGTTCGCAAACTTTTATAGACGGTTCATTAGAGGCTTCAGCTCTGTGGCAGCACTGCTCACGGACCTGCTGAAAGGTAAGCCTAAAAAGCTGAGCATGACTTCAGCCACGCTCACAGCATTCCAGAGGCTGAAGTCTCTTTTTACCTCAGCTCCTGTGCTCAAGCTGCCAGACCCCAGTAAACCCTTCATAGTAGAGGTGGATGCCTCTGAGGTGGGTTTGGGTGCGGTGTTGTCACAGGGTTCAGAGAACCCTCAAGTGAACCATCCTTGCGCCCTCTTTTTTAGGAAGCTGACCGGAGCGGAACGCAATTATGACAACCGAGAACTACTGGCGGTCAAAGCTGTGTTAGAGGAGTGGCGTCACTGGTTGGAGGGGGCTAGACACCCCTTCGTGGTTTACACTGACCACCGCAACCTGGAGTATAATCGGCAGGCAAATCGTCTGTGCCCTAGATAGGCTCGGTGGGCCCTGTTTTTTAGCAGGTTTACCTTAACGATTACGTACCGCCCTGGCTCTCAAAATATTAAAGCAGACACCTTGTCAAGGTGTTATTCGGCTCTAGAAGAGCAAAACACTAGTGAACGTATTATTCCTTCAGCGCTAATTGTAGCTCCTATCCATTGGGATATAGATATAGAGATAGACCGGCTGAACAAACAAAACCCTATACCAGAGACTTGTCCAGAAGACAAGGTTTATGTTCCAGAAAGTTTAAGAGAAGCAATTATTAGATGGGTGCATCAATCTCCTGCTACAGGGCATCCTGGGGTCCACCGAACTGTAGAGGTGCTTAGACATAAGTACTTGTGGCCTTCATTGTGGGCAGACATGGAGAGGAGTGTCAACTCCTGTTCCGTCTGCGCCGTGTTGAAGGTGCCCCGTCAGTTGCCTGCCAGGAAATTAATGCCCCTACCGGTGCTGAGGAGGCCGTGGTCCCACATTGCTGTGGACTTTGTCACGGACCTCCCGGTATCCAAAGGGTACACTGTGATCTTGGTGGTGGTGGATCGGTTCTCGAAGGGGGTCCGGTTCCTTCCAATCCGTTCCTTACCCACGGCCCTTCATGTGGCTGAGGCTCTCTTCCAAGCCATGTTCTTGCACCATGGCATCCTGGAGGACATCCTGTCCGACTGAGGCCCCCAATTTATCCCACGCGTCTGGGCCGCGTTTTTCAAGAACTTGGGGGCTACTGTCAGCCTGACCTCGGGCTACCATCCAGAGTCCAACGGCCAGTCTGAGCAGTCGGTACAGGAGCTTAGTCGGTTCCTCCGGACTTATTGCCATGGGCGACAGCACGACTGGGCGGAGTACGCCCAGAACTTGTTACGTCACTCCACTACCGACCTAATGCCCTTTGAATGTGTGCTTGGGCGTCAATCACCGCTTTGTCCTTGGGATGGAGAACCATCGGATGTCCCTGAAGTGGATAGCTGGTTCTGCAGGGCAGAGCAGGTGTGGGAGAGAGCACACACCTCCATCAGCAGAGCGGTTGGTAGGTTTAAAAGGTATGCAGACCAGCGCCGGAGGGAGGCGCCGGTATTCCAGGTCGGGGACAGAGTCTGGTTATCTTCCCGGGACTTAAAGTTAAACCTACCTTCACGTAAATTGGCACCTAGGGCTTTAGGACCATTTGAGATAATCCAACAGATCAATTCAGTTACCTGCAAGCTTCGTTTACCTCCTCACATGCGTATTCACCCTGTCTTTCATGTCTTTAGACTTAGGTCTGCAGTGACAGGTCCGTTGGATGCAGGGGAGGTGGAACCCACTCTCCCCGTGGCGATCGAGGTTGAGGGGACCCCCGCTTACCGGGTCAGCCAGCTCCTGGACTCCCAGAGATGCCAGGGACACCTCCAGTACCTTGTGGACTGGGAAGGGTACGGCCCAGAGGAGAGGTGCTGGGTTCCGGCTACAGAAGTGCTGAGCCAACAATTAAAAGACGATTTCCACTGTAGCCGACCAGAGAGACCTGCTCCTCGACCTTGGGGTCATCCACCCAAAAGATCGGGGACTGTGGAGAAACCTGGTTGCCAGGGGCATCTTCCTGTGGCTTCGGGAGCAGTCGGGTTTCCCCTCGTCCCTCCCTGGAAGCTGGTTCTGTCACGTCTGGTCCGCCTCGGTCACGCCCCTTTTGGAGCCCGTCCTCCAAGTTCTGACCACGTGCAGCCCTGGACATGCAGTGATGTTGTCATCTGTTGTTGCGAGTGAGGCTATCAGGAGCCAAGCAGCTCAGGTGTTAGCACTGTGCTCATTAGCTGGGTTGCTAGGCACCTGATGGCATGTCCGTGTGTGTCCTATTTGAGTCAACTGCTGCTTGTTTAGTGTTTGATAGTTTGCGTCGTGTGATTGGTTGTCTCTGTCTGTGTCCGTATATAAAAGGGCTGCCAACCCAGAGGATCATTGCGTGGTCACCAACCAACATCCAGCTAACAGCTAGTACTCTGCTGTGTTCATCTTCGGGTTCGTATATGACTTTGTAGAACTATCTTACCTCTGTGTGTGTCTGCTAACAGCATCTGGACTTGTGTGAAGGATCGAGTGGAGCTCTACTTGGGGAAAGCTACTCCAAGTGGCAGTTGGAGGAGCATAGTCTACAACAGCCACTGCTATAGTGGCACGAGGCTCCATTGGATCTAACTGTGTACCAGTGACTGTCCATCTCTCTGTGCAGGCGTGAGATGTGTGCAACCGTGACCACTGCGGTTTTTCAGTGGATTCGTTCGTCAGGCTAGTAAGCCTCTGAAACAGTACTTCGGCTCAAGTGAACGAGTGAACTCTCCCTCAGCTCTGGTTCTCTCATGCAGGAGTGAAGGATCTCCTGGAACCTCTTCGTATCTGTTTGGACTATAGTGTTTGTGTTTGGAGCTCATTGAGCTCTTTCCTGTGTTGATTCATTAAATACATTTCTGTGAAACTAACGATGGTTCCTGCAGTGCGTCTTTATAGCATACCCAACATGACACAATCATTCAGCTGAACAAAAGGGTTATAATTGGGAAAGACATAAAAGAGAGTGTTTACTTTCTCTTATATATTTTGTTTATCAAATATTATTTTTTCATACATGTGATAGTAATACTGTGTGTGTTGCGTATTTTCATTTTATTTATTTGTTTTTGTAGGTGTGCGTGCATGTTTGTTTGTCACATATGTGGATGCTGACTCATTTCTGGCAGTTTATGGGGCATTTATTAACACTGCCTGCAAAAAAAAAAACTCTTCTAACTCTTCTCTTCACTGCCACTTGTGTTCCCCACTGTTTGCTTCCTGTTTGGCAACAGCATGTTTTCGCAACCGGCCATAGGCTATCCTATATCCAAAACAGAATAACCTGTGCTTTGTGAATCCAGATCCACCTGTGAGATCTAGAGAAAGAGAAAGGTCCTATATTGGGTTCCTTAAGCCTTTTTACGAGCAGAAAATGAGAGTAAATTGGAGTTTTCTTCGATACTGTTTCTGTTGCTAGTTGCGCATGCGCACCCACACGTGGGCCACAGATTTCTGACAATCTTAAGCGCCTGGACTCAATCATGCGTGGGAGAAATACATGGGCCGGCCATGCCTGGGCAGCTGGGCGAGGTGGGTGTGTTGGGAGAGAGAAAGCCTGTCAAAGCTGGCTATTAGAGGATGTGCATGCGCCAATAAGTGAGGATCAGGCTGCTAATTTAGCACCTCCTGTAGCCCTCCTTCCCAGTCCGTATGTAATTTCCCCTCTCTATCCCGGGAGGAATTACACACACACACACACACACACACACACACACACACACCCTATACTCCCCTTGGAACCACACATAAAGACAAGGGACACCGTTTTTGTCTTGAAGGAAAAAACATACTGAGTAAACGCCAACACACCATGCTTCTATTATACAATTGTCAAATGAGGATATCAGGCTTAATTAATGCTAATTGAGTTCCACAGCATGGGTTATTTTTATTTAATGAAAACAAATGTGCGCAATTAATTATCAACATGGTTTAAAGAGACCTATTTGCATCTCTCTCGCTCTCTCTCCTCTCTCTCACACAAACACTTGCACAGGATAAGGTGCACCCAATAAGACACCGGTCCTGGTGAGATGGTGTCCAGCAAGGTTTTGATGATTTCACTGCTGATTCAACTCATCAGTTCATTTCCAGGTTTGACTCGTTGTGAAAGTAGGTATATCCCCAAACTGTGGTGGCCCTGTTTGGGCAAATTGTCCTCCCATAGCACATTTATAGGTAACTCTGCACAAAATTATAAGTAGGATATTTTGATACCTTGAGGCACCTTATAAGGAAATTCTTACAGTAATAAATAAATAAGTAGCATATTGGTACCCTAAATAACATTATCAGAGGAGAAATAATCAAATTAAGGTGAGTTGGCATGATGAACTTGAATTAAGCGCAATAAAATATTACAAAATCCATCCACAAAAAATAGTAACAAAAAGTTACTATTCTATACTTATTCATTATATATGTACATGTGCAGTAAAACTGGTTATTAACTACACCGGCCCACCTGGACAGGAATGAAAGAACCCTGTCTAACACACTTGTGCTTACACATCGACTTCAGAACCAATCACATATCTTTAAATGTTGTCAGCATATTACAAAAAGAAATTGAACACATTGTAATATACATATAGCATATGCTTCAGTATTTCATATTTTGTGTATGGGAGCACAAAAAGTGAATGTACCTGAAGTGAACGTAACATGACGCATGGTTGGGTCTTATGGGTCCCATATCCTTACTCACACTTTACTGCAAGACTTTCAAGACTCGCTGTTTTCTGTCCTCAGCCCTATACACATGCGAAAGAACGTATGCTTGGGATGGCTAGGAAACTTTCCGGGGCTTAATTTGGCAGGCAAATCAGCCACGTTTTGGGCTCAGGTTTGGCTCTTGAGTGTGGTGATTGATTTGGGACCTGAGGTGCTACAAGCCGCTGATGGCTTGGATAAATTAGACCGGCCCGGCGGCTGTCTAATGAGACCCGATTTATTTAAGCAGGCTGAAACAAGAGTGAAAAATAAGTTACCTCATCCTGAGGTGTCAAATCGATTCAGCATCACAGTGCAATCAAACACTCGCATGGTATGCGCATGCGCACCGGAGGGGCCCGATTATTTAATTGGATCAGAATAATAGAAATCATATAACAGCCTGGAGACTCATACTGCATCATACTAGAAGATAATATTGAAAAAATGCTTTCAGTATGTTTGTGGGTATCTCCTGTTGATGTGAATGATGAGAACTTCAGTAAATCACACTTGTCCTGGAGGCACATGGCCTGCATATTTGAATGTTTTCACTGCTCCCAACACAACCAATCCAACTAATCAGCTCATTAACAGCTCCCCTTGCTGAGTTAAATTAGGTGTGTTAAGGCAGGAAAGGCCCCACAATGTGCAGGGCAGTGTGCTTCGAGGACCAGGGTGGGATACCACTTTAGAAACTGAGGGCACACTGATATTTATTTCTACTCATATGTAAGAAGACCACTGTAGACAAAAACGGCATCCTGTCATCCTTGTTGGAATGCTGATGGTTCCAACAAGGATGACAAGATGCTGTTCTTGTCTACAGTGGTCAAGCGTGGCTTCTTACATATGAGTAGAAATAAATATCAGTGTGCCCAATTTTCCAACACGTTTACTATTCTTCAGGTGGTATTTTTATCTACAGGTTTAAAAATAAAGGTATTTAAATGATTCTTGGCTTTGGTTTCATTTAACACCAAATTTTATTCACTCAAAAAAACTTTACCTTTCACTCTCTACTCCATACAGTCTATCCGGAAACAGCCTGTTCTGAATACATTCTTTGTGCGAAAAAGAAAAAAAAACAGTATATTTACACATACCCACCTATTCAGCCTACAGCAGTTTAACCCAGTCCATTCATGTTGAAGTTATAAGATGTGATTCAGCCTGGACTGCATATTGATTGGAGGCAGCCAATCAGAACAGAAGTTTTAAAGGCACAGTAATAAAACAGCCTTTTAATTTCTAAGGGATATAGAAAGATTGAAAAAAGGGTGAATTATAAAAAAAAAAACAATGTGAGTAAAAAAAAAATAATGTAAGTGGTGAAAGGTTCTTTATGGAACCAAGAGCTTTTTATATGACATTTATATGACATCACTACAAAGATTGGGTGGATCATCATGTCCAGATAAAGCTCAAAAGTTCTGTTTACATCTAGTCCCATAAGATTTTAAAGTGCCATGTGAATAGTCTGAAAATTTACAAGCAATGAAGGCAAGTGCCCTTCACCACTATGAACATAATTATCAAACAAATGTGGCCTTTTAAAGAGCACCACCTTAATTTACACTCGCAGTCTCCTTGCCAAAAAAAGTTGACAAAAGAAAAAAATCTTCCTTGGTAACGAAGCTAGCAACCCAGTTCTTTCATTTAACAGCTTTGACTCTCCCTCTCTCCCTCTCTCCCTCTCTCCCTCTCTCTCTCTCTCTCTCTCTCTCTCTCTCTCACACACACACACACACACACACACACACACGCTGAGATATTAGTATTACATATGTGCTCACACTTATGTTTTACTGCGTGCACTAATCCCAGATATCTGTTTAATATTTCCATCTGTTGTATTTTCATATTTATTCATTAAATGGCAGGGAAGCAAAGCCTTCCTTTTGTGTGTCGAGAATTAATGGAAAAAGGCATAACTGTTAAATCGTAAAAAATGGAATTAAGGCATTTAAATATGATGCCTGCAAACATTTATTAAAGCTTGGGATAAATTGAAATGTTCAGCTGGTATGCCGTGTTTTTGTTTCAAATCACTTCAGTGGGTGTCTCGTTGCGATAAAAGATTATCCCAAATTATATTACATGAGTGTGTAAGACCTTATTTCTCCACCCTGAACCCCAGCTAACCCAACTCTTTTCTCACCACCCCCATTCAGTTTTACATAAAACAACGTAGAACAGACCAAAATGGAAGAAAAACACTTTCATGTGGAGAGAGACTTGTTGAATAAAATCTCCTCCATCTGTCTTTGTCGATGGCGCGTTGGTGCGATGGTCTCACATCCATGATTTTGAACCTTCGACTTCATTCTGTTATTATCACCTGACAATGTGTTTCATTATAAGCCTCATCATTTCAAAGAATTACTCACAGGATGATGACCATACTCATACACAAATGTACACACACACACACACACACACACACACACACACACACACACACACACACACACAGATCTATCCACCACTTCCTATGAAAGTTCCATATATTATGATTTCTTTTTCAGACCTTTTCATGGACCACATGTTTTAATTTAGTACATGCAAACAAGGAGCGTGATGACACATGTAAAAACGAACATTTCATCAATACATTACCAAATGCTTAAGCTTAGAGAGAAGATTGAACATGCTGCACATGCAAATGGCTGACATGATGTTTGCATGTATGAACTGACAAGTGTTAAAAAGACATTTAATTTAGTTCCCTGCACTCTTTGAAAGAAAACTGTGAGGACGATCACGTAACACGCACTTCAATACAGTAATGGTCAGATACTGAGACAGCCAATAATGAGCACTGCTCTCATCTGGTGTCTCAGAAAAGGGGCAGATATGGGGGTGTGGCTTTTTGTGTTGTGGAAAGCTCCACAATGACTGCCTCAGAACATAGTAAAGAGAGACAATACATCTCAGACTACATAAAAGACCAGAGTAACAAAATTATGAGCATGGGCCAGCCAAGCTTATCATTAGGTTTGTAATTTGTTTTGTAAATAGTTTTTTCTTTTTAGGGGGAGTAGGGGGGAGTTGCACAGTGGCACTTATAGCAGTTTGAGAACTGCTGTAATAGATGCCACAAATGATAGGATGCATGCACAAATACAGGTTTTCATAAACAAACCAATATATGGAATTAACACATAAAACCAGAGGTAATGCCAAAGGGCAAATGGGCAGATCATCAGAATCGGAATCAGAAAACTTAACTGATCCTGGAAGATATTGCTTATGTTATGACTGAACAGTCACACAGAGACACAGAGACAAGAACAATATAAAATATAAAGTATTAAAAGTCAAGTAAAAACTCAGCAGAAACACTCTGAAAAATACTCTGTCCAAAATACACTATGATATAAACAAAAATGCTGGTGTATAAATACAATAGATAAATAACTTTCTGCTAAGTAATTTACTGGTAACACAGATAATGGTTTGAAGTTGTTCTCTATACCGAGTGCATTATTGCATGTAATAGATTTAAGTGTTAGATAAGTAACATGGACATAAGTAATGATATTGCACAAGGTAAGACTATTGCACATAACAATAAGATATTGTACATAATGATAATGATTTTGTACTTTATGCAGGTGAGTCTGTGGCTAAAAGTACTTCTCAGATCAGCTACAACATTGTGAAGTGGGTGATCACCATTGTCCATGATGGGCTGAAGTCCAGACAATGCTCTCCTTTCAGCCACAGTTTCCAAATTGTCAAGTTGCTCAACCACTACTGAGCCCGCTTGTTGAGCCTCTTGGTATCTGCCACTTTCATCCTGCCACCCCACCACACCACAGCATAGAAAATGGTGCTGGCCTCTACAGATTTGTAGAGGTGTTACATGGTGTTACAGACTCTAAAGGATCGGGGTCTATGTAGGAAGTACACCCTACATTGACCTCTCTTGTACTTAAAAGTAAAACTAAAGGGCTACTTCTGCTAAAGGCTACAAAAACCAGGGAAGGAAGGGTACCAAATGTTACACAAGAGGAAATTATAATTATAATGAAATCATATTAATATTAATGGGTAGGTTGCACTAGAGAGGAGACAAAGGAGGCGACTGGAGAAGGCATAGCTAGAACAGGGAATTCAGAATCAGAATCAGAAAACTTTACTGATCCTGGAGGAAACTGCTAATGCAACGACTGCACAGTCACACAGAGACACAAAGACAAGGACAACATAAAATATAATATAAAGTCAAAATAAAACTCCAGAAATTACCATATATGCTACATACAAAAAATGCAGTGGTCAGTGAGAGTTGGATATAAATACTACACATAATTAAATAAAATTAGTGCTGGAGAAATTTACTAGTTAATACAAATAGTGGTTTGGAGTTGCATACCGCATCCGTTATTGCACGCAGTAGTGAAATAAGTAGTGATACTGCACATGTTAAGACTACTGCATCATTATGATATTGGACATAATGATAATGATTTAGCACAAAATAAGAAATAGCACATCTGAGTTGCAGCAGGGTATTCCACAGATTATTGTGTGGGTGTGTGACAGGGGAAGGAGTCTGATGGCAGTGAGAAGGAAAGATTTTCTGTGGCATTCAGTGTAGCACTGTATGTTGGTGAGTCTATGGCTAAAAGTGTTTCTCTGTTCAGTCACAACACTGTGGAGTGGATGATCAGCATTGTTCATGATAGACTGAATTCTAGACAATGTTCTCCTTTCAGCCATACTTTCCAAGTTGAATTGTTTGAAACAGCATGCTGTGTCCTGCATACTCACAATACTGTATACTAAATGGTAGTAGCAAATAATATTGTATAGTACAATATTATATTGTATTACACAATGTAATATTGTGTAGTACATGACAGTTAGCTTCATTGTACCATACTACAGGGTCACATGACCCCCAGGTGATTACATCTTACATGTTTACATCCTCTTGAAATGGTTGTGTTGAACTATGGATGCAGTATGTCACAAAGTTAGCTCTGGCTGCAGACCGAAATATTTGGCCTAAATAGTATGTCATCTGTAGGATTACAAATTTAAGAAACTGTTTAAAATATGTTCACATGAAAACCTAAGGTGCAGTACATTGTATTTAGCA
>JBBPCZ010000089.1:28585279-28595481 GCA_037974445.1 Brycinus macrolepidotus | reverse complement strand
CCGCGATTGGGTTCTTCCACCACGCTACACTGGTCTAACTGGTAGCTTAGCTCATTTATGTCCTCTCCCCGTGACAATCTGAGTGGTGTGGGACATTATACATAATACATAATCTGTTCATTGCTCTTGTGCTAGCTAATGTTAATGTCAAAATAATTAGACAGGGCTAAACTTAAAAAACAAAACAGAAGAAACAGATTGTATTCTAACTGTTTGTTATAAACTGTGTAGATATTATACATTTAGTATCTGTTTCTGTGCCACTGTCGTCCTGTTTTTCTAGAGGTATAACAATTAAGTTGGCTGGAAATGATCATTTCCTGTGTAATTTACCTTTAAAAACAATATATTTTGTTCATTATGCAACTTAAAGCAACTTATAGCCATTATTATCCCAAGACTGCTAGTGGAACCACTGAGGTACCCTTGAGCAAGGTGCCGTCCCCACACACTGCTCCCCGGGCGCTGTGTTCCTGGCTGCCCGCTGTTTCACAAAGCAGTTTGGGCTGAAACACTCAACATAATTAGACAGGGCTAAACTTCTATTGACCAAATAGGTACATACAAGTAAATTAACTGTTTTTTTGTGACATCACAAATACAGTAATATATATATGGACTATATGGACTAGGGAGTGAGTTTATGGCTTATATCAAAATGTATATAAAAAAAAGTGAGGAAAATTCAGTTTTCCACCATATGGGCCCTTTGAAAACAACTCTATAATACAAACCTCAGTTTAAGTCACATAGCTGTTCATGTCAGTTTAAAAGCATTTTATGTAAAAGAACGAAAGAAAGAAATCTCATGATGTGATTAATAAAGAGCGGGTTTCTTAAGAGAGTAATAGCAACTGAACAATTGGTAAGTCATAACCTAAAAAAGGGTTTAAAAAAAAGCCCCCTGCTGACAGGTCAAGTCATATTTTACTCATGGCTGAAAGTGATTTTAATAAATAAGAAAGGAGCCGTGTGCAAAAGTCCAGGCTAAGAATCATTTGAGAACCTTTATTTTTAAGTCTATAGATTCAGATTGAAAATGCTTTATAATTATTGTTTTACTTGCTGTTTTCTGCACTAGGTCTGCTGGTTTAGTAGGTATTCCTCGTCTAATGAAAGCAACTATTTTAAACAAAAATCACATCCCAATGAATTAGTTTTAATTTTGGTCTAAACGTGCCAAAGTGCCTGTTAAATGGAGGATGAGGCGTATTAAAAAATGTGCTGAAGGAAAACACACATGCACTCACACACACACATAAACACACACACACACACACACACACACACACACACACACATGGGGAATGGTAAATAAACAGCTTAAGCTTGCTTTTCGGTGGAATGGGCAACAGACTCCCTTGGTGGCACCCGGGAACTATAATCTGGCGTAAATAATGACATCTCTCTTCACAGCCGTGAGCTTTAGCCAAATTAAGATGGACACACATAGACAGCGGACGCACCCTTATGTGCACGCACACACACAGAGCACGCTCAAGCCAGTTTTACTAATTATTTACTTTGGGCTAGTCTATACTGACCCGCTGGCCACACCGGTGCCTGCCAAATCCAGTGCCTGCCAACACCAGCCGAGACGCACCAGTCCAACGTCTGCTGGGAGGCAGAGAGAGAGAAAGAGAGAGAGAGAGAAAGAGAGATGAAAAATGAGATAAAAAGTAAGATGTCTGTCAGATCTCTGCATCCCATGCGTAGACTTTAAGGATGATGCTGTGACTCAGACTTTTTTGTCAAATATATCCCCAATTTTTGACTATTGCAACAGTCTCCTTCATTAGACAGCTCCAGCTCATTCAAAATGCTGTTGCCAGAGTTCTAACCAAAACCAGTAAAAGAGAGCACATTACTCCAGTTCTCATGTCCATACACTGGCTCCCAGTTTGGTACAGAATTGATTTCAAAGTATTACTCATTGTGTACAAGTCACTCAAGGGTTTGGGCCCTAAATACATCTCTGATATGTGTGATGTAAATAATCCTGGTAGGTCCCTTAGATCTGCAGGAGCTAGTCAGCTAGTAGTGAAAAGAGTCAGAACTAAACATGGTGAAATGGGGTTTAGTCACTATGTTTCTCGCTGCTGAAATGAATTGCCCATCAGTATCAGATCTGCTCCAACTGTAGCCAGGTTTAAAAAGTTGCTAAAAACCTTACTGTTCTCCTCCACCTTCTTTGAAAGTGCAATAGAAGTGCTAATATTTAAAAGACAATATTAATATTTATCTTCTTTTTTGATTTTCTATGCATTCTTTTATTTCTTCTATTTTATTTTTTATTTTATTTCTGTAAAGCACATTGAATGACCTTTGTGTATGATAAAGTGCTATATAAATAAACCTGACTTGACTTGACTTTAGCTATGCTCATTTTGACCCTCTATCAAGGACTCTCTTAGTAACACAACATTGGGAGGGTGAAAACTAACATGCGCTTCCTCCATGTGAAGCTCTTTTCAAATTCCTACTAACATAATGTCATTGGACAGCTTAACACCCTTGGAGAAGAACACTAGACACCAATTTGTTACATCAGCTAACAGACAACCATGTTGGTGGAGGGAACATCCCAACATCATGGTCATTGTTCATTCAAAGTAAAGGGCAACTAGTGTTATCAAATGGAGTGAAAAGGAAAGTTTTAGATTCAAAGAAAACCTGATGGTTAAGTTTAAGCCCAAAATCATGGGAAATTAAAAACACATCAATAAGAACCAGTTAGGCTTAACATAACATGCACTCATAGCATAGTACTGTTATCTGGTCACACATTGACATGGCCTGAAAGTGACCGGATTCTCTAGCAGCTGAACAGACACTTTCAGCAAAATTATTTTTTGTTGATGAAGTCTGTTTGATGTGATGGCGCACATTAGGAACCTTCAGATAATGCCAATTTTTCTACTTCAGTGAAATCATATGGAGGTTCTTTACTTTCACACATCTCATTTATAAAACTGGTTTTCATCCATTCATCATTAAATGTCCATGGAACGTAGAGATCAGCTGCCTAAACAAAACATGCAGTTTTTTCCTTTTATTTGATTCTGATTCTTTACTTAGTCAGTTTATGTGCTTTGGAGAACTGAAAACAAGCCCAGTTCCTTTGCCTTTATTCTGCTTCTTATTAGATCTGAAAGGCCAGAGAGATGACTGAACTCCTATTCACATTCGCTTTCTTGAGGTGGAAAATGAACCAAATGCCCATTTTAATATTGCATATTCACAAACAATCAAACATGGATACACACAACATACACACATGCATTACAGCCCCTTAAGCACAAGCCCACAAGATATAATGGGTTTTAAACTGACTTGACTCATATCCAAATAGAAACAGTTCACTTTTTCATTTGACAAATCCTATTTTAGTTTTCATTTGCTTTGGTGCAGGCCTGTACGCGTACTTTGCTAGCAATTAAAAAAGATTTGGTGTAAGACTCCAAATGTGCACACACACACACACATGCATGCACGCGCAAGCGCACACACACACACACACACACACACACACACACATGCCAGAATGTTTTGGTTCAGTGTTCCCAGAAATTCATTTTACAGAGGAATAAAAACACACAGTGTTTTCACTAGGAGCCGATATGACATATTTTAGCTTCTCTTCGACCTAGTTCATTACATTGCTATTACATTCATTTTTTCATTATTTTATATACATTTTAATCCCTTAAAATCCCAATGATGTTAACAGTCATTGTCATAAAATGTTTTTTTTTGCTGATATGTTTTAACAGCTGCCTTTTATATTCAAAGCAAAATTACCAATATAAATGGTCCAAAATTATAATAAATAATAAAACCTTGTTACATTAATATACTACTCTAAAGTTAGGTCATATTTTCTTCCTCTTATAGTATGGCTGGAGGGCATAATAATATATACAAATCTATACAATAAGACACATGTCTAGAAGTAAGCTGAATAATATTGTAATATTATTGCAACCATCTTTTAATATAAAAGATTAGATGTATTTTCTATATTTAAGATGCTTTCACTTGAAAGATCAGGTGTGGTCAACAAGACAAGCAATTTTGCTTACAATTGGAAAACTGACAGACACCCTCAAAGAGCTCTTATCATTCCCAGATTATTTTGTTCTTGAATTTTATTTTTTCCCTGGATGTCCACTTATGACAAGTATGTGGTTTTATGCACCAGAAACAATTAATTTAACATGAACATTTTCCGACCTCTCTTAAAAGGCTGTTTTTGTTCATATGCCTTCAAGACTGCTTTACATAATCTAAGTTCTGTTTTGATTGGCTGTCCCATACTGCGCCTCCATCAAAAAAAATTCCAGGCTAAAATACTGCTTATAACCTCACCGTGAATAGGCGGGGCTAAGCTGCTATGTACATGTATGTACATGTAATATATGTACATGTGTTGGTTTTGTGACACCGCAAAAAGAGTTAATATAAACTGAGATCATTTTGCAACTAAATTTGCACATATTGACTGTACAAAAGTGCTACTACATTAACCTCTTTTATTTAAAAATAGGAGAGTTTGGTTTTCCATGATATAGGCCCTTTAATATTGGCTATTTAGACTTTATACTCTATTTTCTTGTATTGTGACTTTGGTAAAACACAGGCAAAGATGAAGTGATACTGCTTGTGTTTGAATGCCACAGATACCCATATTGCCTTCCATATTCATGTGACTGACTTTACTTTGCATAGTAGTGAGTGTAAATCATTTCTCTTTTTTTCATCCTTTTACGAGACACAGCTTCTTCATGCCTAAAAATCGAACTGGGAAAAAAATCTCTCAATAAGTTGACCATCATGATTAACCTCCGACAGACAGCGAGGGAGTGTGTGCGTGTGTGTGTGTGTGTGTGTGTGTGTGTGTGTGTGTGTGTGTCTATGAGAGAGAGAGAGAGAGAGAGAGAGAGAGAGAGAGTGAGTCAGTCAGTCAATACTGTTTGTCAGTGGTGGGTGTTTAGCTGGGTCTCACTGTGTCAGCAGAGCAGCAAATGACTGATCCCAGCTGAACGCTTGCAGTATTGACGTACTCGAGGAAAGGATGTTGTAAGGCAGTTACACTTGCTTTGCCACAATAGCTAGCATCGAAACAGCAACAATCAACCCAGGGGAAGACAAGAAATGAGAAACAGTGGGGTTTTCACATATTCTGTAACTAACCAATTGTAAGTTATTTGACCTACACTGAATAGCTGGTTTATTAAGTACATCTGCTTTTTCCCTACACTTAAAAATCAGGTACCCAAAAGATTTCTTTGAAGAGATGCCACAGAAGAACCACTTTTGGTTTCTATAAAGGAGTAACCTTTTTTAAAATTAAAAAACTTAATGGAAACATAATAAAAAGCTAGACCAGTTAAATCACCCATTATTGAGGAAAGAAAAATTTCTTCACTTTTTAAAAAAAGTAAATATCACATTTTTCAGTATAGTACGTAGACACTGTGAGAGTTTGAAAGTGCACAGTTCTTTCCTCAGTCCATACTATCCATATATAGGAATTAATCTGCAAAAAAAAGGTTGTTTTAAATTCATTGTTTTTGTGATGTCACAAAACCTAAAGCATTAACATATATCTGTCTATTTAGTCAGTTCCATCTATTCATGTTATAGGAAGTGTTACAGCTCAAACTACTGTCTGAATGAAGCACAATACAGGGGCTATCAAAACAGAGCTCATTTTCATATTGTCACTTCCGCGCCACCTCCACCACGCCCCCAGCGGGATCCCTCTCTGGAGCACTGATCTGGGGAATCCCCGTCATGCCCCCCTGTCTCCACGTGTTGGTTTGTTTATGTTAGGACGTGGCGCCTGGCAACCCACCTGCAGCGTGTGAGTCTTCGGGCTCACGCCTAATCTCCGTTGCGAGGCACCCGCTGATTTAAGCACCTGAGTTGAGTCTGTCTTTGAGTTAAGCCTTGTTTAGTTTTGATTGTGTCTGTGTTTCTATTAGTGTTCGTGCTCTCCCACCTCGTGTCTCACTAGTTCAAAAGCCAGCTGATCCAGAGTCCCGACATGCTGTCTCCCTCATACAACCCTCATTCTACTCCCCAACGCACCCTCGTGTCCTCCAAGAAAGGGAAGGCTCCCTCTCTCCGGCTCGCGTGTTGGCTTTAGCCTCTGCTAACTCCGTCAGCTCTCCAGTGCAGCTCGCGGACTTCAAAGCTCTAGCTCACCACACGGAGAGCTCAGGAAAAGGCTCTTACCTCTCGTGTACTCCTGTAAGCTCAGATCTTGCTCACCCTCTCTCTCCCTTGTCCTACAGAAGTGACCAGCTGAGCTGTCTCGTCGGCTGGCTGGTGAGCCCCGTGGCTGCCGCATGTAGTGGTGCTTCAGTTCCCTGTGTTCCCACTGACTCCCTGAAGAGGAGTCCAGTTTCATTAGGCCCTGCTCAGCCAAGTCGCGACGTCTTCGTGGCTGCAGCTGAGAGTGGCCCTCACCTAAAGCCAGGAGGAGGAGCGCGGTGCTTGGCACTTCAGTTAAAGTGTTTTTGGTTGTGTTTTCGGTTGCTCACACTGAGTTGTGCTTTGAATTTTCATTAAAACCCCTGTGTTTTTTGGCGCTCCTGCTTCTGCGTCCTCCTTCCCTGTGGCAGACATGACACATATATAGGTTTATTGGCACATAAACAATAGCAGCCATGTCCATGCATTTAACTGACTAGAAGAAAGTAAGCAGAGTTTCAGTCATTGTAGAAAACATAAGCACACTTACTTTATAGCATTTTAGATCAGTCAGAGTCCCCATGCAAAGCCAGTACATTTTAGAAAGCACTTGCAGTTGGCACACAAGCATCAGAACTGAAGCCTGGAGCAATAGAAGACGCTCGACTGTATTTCCATTTCATGGACAGCTAGGTTTGCGTGTGCTGTTTACCTGGGGAAGTAAGGCCACCAGGATGCACTGTGGGTAGAAGATGAGTCAGTGGAGGAAATGCGATGATCTGGGAACAGTTTGAAGAGCATAAAGACTTTAACGTGTTGCGATGAACTCCAAATTCCCCAGATCTTAATCGGATTGAGCATCTATGCGATGGGCTAGATCTGCCACCTGTGGCAGCGCAACTTCGGGACTTGCAGGGTCTGAAGGACCTGCTGCTAAAATTCTGATACCAGATCCCACAGAGGACCCCCAGAGGACACCAAGAGCATTTTAGGCAGATGATCATAATGTTTTGGCTGATTGGTGTATTGGTATATTTGTAATTTCAAGTTATAATAGTCTTTTTCAGGCTGTATGGGTGCAAAATTTGCACTGATTGTGCAAAATCGGTGCTAATTCAAAGAATTTGAGATGGCAAATTTTCACCCTAATGCCATTTTATCACCGCTGACTTCACAGGCTTGCTGAATTGCTTGGTATAATAGCTGGCTTGCTGGCTGCAATAGCTTGGTAGCTAGCTAGCTTGCCAGCCTACTACCTCACTGTACGTTATACATCAACTACAATTACACTTCTGTCAGGGTAACCAGACTCACTGGCTGTGAAATTTAAATTATTTTGCTTTGTGGAAGTCTAGCTTAAGCATTAATCCTGCTGTGAAAGTGAAGTTGGGAAAGTAGAGCTAACTTGGACCTGACAAATATAGTCTTGACTACATCCCTACTTCATAACATTTTTACTCTGTGTTTCAGAGTATCTCAAGATGTTTCTTTGCATCTGCTCAATTGGTTATTTAAAAAAGGAGTAGGAGGATAATCCAAGTGTTTTAATGGTGCTGTCAATCGTTTCTCAAATGTCATTTAGGATTTGCCATATGCAAATCCTAAGAGAGTGATCAATTTGTAAAGTAGATTCATTTACTGAATATAATTCAAGATGAAATTGAATAAAGTATTTTACCTATGCTATTATTTCAAAGCATTATCTTCTATAAGTGTATAACTCGTGATGAGCACGTGACAGAAAGTTTCAGATGCATGTGGTCTGTCATCACTGTTGATGAGATGTCAACTGATCTGTCAAAATACATATGCTTGAGTAAGGTTCTGATAAGCACCATAGCAGTATGTGTCAAGACAAGTCATAGTGACTGAGTTGCAAAATATTGGCAGATGTTCCAATGGACAACAACGTCAACAGCTCAAGTAACCACCTTTTTTGCCTGAAACACTGAGTTAGAATGTTCTGTATTGAAAATTAGAGGTTAAAGATAGATGCACGTAATTTATAACTCAAATATAATTCTTATTTTATTTATTCTTTATCTTATTTTAATTCTTAATTTTTTTCTGTATGGTTACCATAATGTGTAGTTTCATCTCTTTCTGCAGCTATTAGCACAGTTCCACTGCAGCAATTTTGCATCACTTTCATTCAGGTTACATGGGTTTCAAATTTGCACTTATTGTGCAAAATCAGTGCTAATTCACAGAAGTTAGTGAAATTGAGATGGCTAATTTCCAACTGCAAATGAGAGTCATGGAAGAACCCAGCATGGGATGTGTTAGGTACATGTTGTTGTCTAGAGAGACAAGATGTATAGGTGATCTTATTGTGTACATCAACACAAATTGTTGTTTATATGTTACATCAAATTAGTTGAGACAGATCCCTGTTGATCATCATTTTAAGACACTTTTGTACTAGCTGATTGGCCAACCAATATAGTTATCTGATTGGCTTGCTAGCAAATTATGTGCTACCAATTACGAGGTAAATTGGTGGAAAGCACACACAACGTAATATCTATGCCATTTCATCACAATTGACTGACTGACTTCGCAAGGTAGCTGAATCACTTGCTACAATAGTTGGCTTACTGGCTGCAATAGCTTGCGTAGCCGACTTTTAAATGACTCCACCAGTTTGAAAAGACCAAGAATTCTGGACTGGAAACAGCTTAGTTGAAAATTAGTAAAGACATGTATTACTCTCATTTGGACTGGTTCTTGACTTGGTCTCAGCTCCCTTAAGACTTGGTTAGATCTCAATTAGTTATAGTCTTGGGCTCTGTCTTTGACGTGACAAAGGTAGTTTTGACCACAGCCCTAGTACATAACATTTTTTACACTATGTTTCAGAGCACCTCAAGATGTTCATTTGCATCTGCTTAATTGGTTATAAAGACAAGACGTAGGCAGACAATCCAAGTGTTTTAATGGTGCTGTCAATTGGTTTTCAAATTTTATTTAGGATTTGCCTCATGCCTAAGAGAGTGAATAATCAGTAAAGTAGCTTCATTTACTGAATATAATTTGAGTTAAGATAGAATAAAATATTTTTACCTACGTTATTATTTTAAAGCATTATCTTCTATAACTGTATAACCCATAATGAGCATGATAAGCTTTAAGGTGCATGTGATCTGTCATCACTGTTGATGAGATGTCAACTGATATGTCAAAATACATATGCTTGAGTAAGGTTCCGATAAGCCACATAGCAATATGTGTCAAGACAAGTCATGGTGACTGAGCTGCAAAATATTGGCAGATGTTCCAGTGGAGAACAATATCAACAGTTCAAGGAATTGTCTACAAGTAATATTAAACAACTGACCAATGTGATGTAAGGTAATTTCTTTTTTTTGCCTAAGACACTGAGTTAGAAATTTCCAAACTTAAAGACAGCTGCCTTTACTTTATAACTGACATATTATTTATTGTCACTCAGTATGGTCATCATGAAATGGTAGTTTTGTCTTCAGTTCTGTTTCTGCAACAATGAGCACTTTTGGCTATACAAATAAAAAAAATTGATCTTAACAAAACATATTCACTACGTTTACGTTTACGTTTACAGCATTTAGCAGATGCTCTTATCCAGAGCGACGTACATCAGTGCTTTAGTAGTCCACATCTGTTCTACATACCTGTAAAGCTACACTTAAATCAACATCTGCTTTTAACTAAGTTACTGCTAGCTAAGTTACACACCTTAACAAACCCTTTCAAAAAGAAAAAAACAGTCAGAGGTTAATACACAAGTAAGGAAAAACAGTTAAGAGGGTACGTGCCTGAGGGATTCTTTAAATATATAGGAAAATATGTATAAGAGATAAACATGAGGATGGGTTAGTCACCAAGATGCTCCTTAAAGAGGTGGGTCTTCAGACGACACTTGAAGACAGCGAGGGACTCCGCAGATCAGATTGCAAGAAGGAGTTCATTCCACCACTGGGGGGCCAAGACTGAAAAGAGTCTTGATGCATGTCTTCCTCTTCTTT
>JBBPCZ010000089.1:28565017-28577696 GCA_037974445.1 Brycinus macrolepidotus | reverse complement strand
GGGCAGACTGGGAGCCTTGCCATGCTACCTGGTACTTCCGGTCATCAAGGTAGGACTCAAACCATTGCCAGGCTGTGCCCGATATCCCAAGGCTGGAGAGAGGAGCCAGGAGGATCTGAAGGCTGCAGAAAGGTCAAGAAGAATCAGTTTTTTTAAATACAAAGTCTAGTTCAAAACACATTAGTTATAAGCTCTACAATAAGAAAAACCAGAAACATTGAATATGAATAGATGATAAGTGCGTAGTTTTTTGAGAATTTGTGATTGTTCACCAGCATCGATGGAAGTGAAATTTACTTGCTTCAGTGGGTTTACCTGAGCAAAATTTACTGTAACATCTAGCAGCTCTTCACTTCAGTGGTTTAAACAAGTAAATATTGATAGTTCACAGAAAAAAACTACTTTACTAGTCCTTTAAAAGCTATAGCATAAAATCACAGTGCACATATTTTAGATTTTCAAGATTCTTTATTTGTCACATGCATAGTTATACAAAGTACAACATGCAGTGATTGTGCAAACATTATAAAATAAGTACAATTTTAAATTAAACACAAATCTGAAAATTTCTAAAACACAAATAAAAATTAAAAAATAAATACAAGTAAGTACAAGTAAAGTAGAAATAAGTATAAAAGTAAATACAATTTTAAATTTAGAAACACAAATCTGAAAATTTGTAAAACACAAATAAAAACACAAATCTAAAAAAGTCAAATAGCTTAAACAAGGAGCAACACACGTTAGAGGTAAAATATGTAAGCTATTTTGTAGCAGCAATTTGACAGATTTACATATGTACAATGTACAAGTGGGATGTTAAAGTGCATTGTGCCATGTTAGCACAGCAATGTAAACAGAGTGATGTAAACAGAGCAATGCAAACAGAGTAATGTAAACAGAGTAATGTAAACAGAGTAATGTAACAGAGTGACCAGAGTAATGTAAACAGAGTAATGTAAACAGAGTGACCAGAGTAATATAAACAGAGTAATGTAAACAGAGTGACCAGAGTGATGTAAACAGAGTAATGTAAACAGAGTAGTGTAGCAGCATGTACAGTGTAGCAGCATGTGATGTAATTATAAATCATGAAGACAGATATGAAATATGACAATGAATGATACGAAATATGACAATGAATATGATATGAGGTGCTGTATCAGTCCCTTAAGGTAATGCTCTGAGGGGAGGGGGGCGTGTTCTGATTTAGGACTCGAATGGCCTGAGGATAGAAGTTCCTCTTGAGTCTCTCTGTTTTGGCCATGATAGTGCGGAACCTTCTGCCCGATTGCAGAAGTTGAAACAGTTTGTTACTGGGGTGGGACGAGTCCTTTAAGATCCGAGCTGCTCTGGACCTACATCTCCTGGTGTAAATGTCCTGTAGGGAACCACCAGCTCCTTGGTCTTGCAGACATTCAGCTGGAGGCAGTTGTCCTGACACCACGATGCCAGGTTCTTCTCCTCATCCATGTAGGCCGCCTCATCATTGTTGGAGATGAGGCCCAACACCACTGTGTCATCGGCAAACTTCACAATGGTGTTGGAACCATGAGTGGCCACACAGTCAGAAGTGACAGATGATAGACAGATTATCATACACCTAAATAACATAACTAATTTGCTCACTCCGAACTAGGGTGTGTGATGTATTTTTTTCAGTCAGTGTTTGAGCTACTGGTAGGTGAATCTTTCACATTCCAACAAATACTGGGGGACTGGGAGTTTCTTTTACCTTGGACATTGGTGGATGATCAGTTAACTCTGCATTAGGTCATGCTCATGGTTCTCAGGAATGAAATGTTGACTGCATATTTTCATGTCTGAATATCTGCCTTGATGTAATCATCTCGATTAGGGCTTGATTAGAATCAATAACTCAATTAAAAAATCAATTAAAAATTGTGTTTTCAATGAATTGGCTTAGTTTGTCTTTTAACAAATATTTTATTTTGTTTCATCTGTTGCACCCCTTGTCAACAAATGTGTAGTTTCAGGACCCCAAATTGTATACACAGGCTACTAGCCAAGTTATTTAAAAGCTGTTTTGTTTAACAGATCCTCCACAGCTGGGACTGTCAACACTCATATTGGTTTTGTATGCATCATTGAAACAGAGGAAACCAATTAAGTGTTTGCTGTTACAAACTGCTTGTAGATGATTAGTCAAATAATCATCAAAATAATTGCCAGATTACTTGATTACTAATATAATTAACAGTGACAGGATCCCATTTCAGGATACTCTGGGTAAGAAAAGTCTATAGCCAATGTAACGTTCAATCTAACTTGGTAGATAATGGCAGACAACACCCTTTGCTTTTGCCATCTTTCTGCTTTTTCAGAATATATAGCATTGTTGTCATAAATAGCAAAACAAACTCACATTGCTCTTTTTCGATTCCCAATTTTCAGCACTGGGGCTAAAATCCACATTTTGCTCTACTTTGCAAAAACACCTCTTTGCAAGAAGCATATGATTGCAGTTAGATCAAAACCTCACTTCTCCTGAAAAATTAGAAAAAACTTATTTTCTAAATTAATTACCACTTTGGTGATACAAAGTTGTGTTCCCCTTCTTTTTTTAAAATTTTAGTGTAATAACAAACATTTTAGTTTTGGTGAAACACCAACTAATTTACACATAACTTCCCATTCAGCTGATACCACTTTGGCCCTGCCATTACAGCTGCAGTGAGGGTTATGTCTTATGCTTTTTGGGCTAATCAGAACAGAACTCATTTACATATATTGTTCTAAAAGGCACAGTAAATAGTTTCCACTTTGGTGATACAAAGTTGTGTTCCTCTTCTTTTTTTAAAATTTTAGTGTAATAACATAAACATTTTAGTTTTGGTGAAACACCAACTAATTTACACATAACTTCCCATTCACCTGAAACCACTTTGGCCCTGCCATTACAGTTGCAATGAGGGTTGTGTGTTATGCTTATTGGGCTAATCAGAACAGAACTCATTTACATATATTGTTCTAAAAGGCACAGTAAATGGAACAGCCTGTTTACTTCCGAGGAGTAAAAACAGGTTGGTAAAATGGTCGTGTAAATATTAATTATGACTATTTGACAAATAAACCCATACAAATGTTAGAAGTGTACCTTGGGGTTAAAAGTAAAACACAAGAAAATTGTAGGATATGAGTCCTTTAATATACATTTATACATTTAAATATATATTTTTCTGTAGCTAAGGGTCCTTAAGCTCAAGGTTAACATTATACAGAATTACCTACTGGGCACACACGCGTACACACTGTGTTTATTTAGTGCTATATTTAACACTCCAGTTGTGGTTAGTCCCAGAAGCCTTACAGGTTTCTTGTGGTATTCCCTCTAGCAGCCAGGTGCTAAATGGGAGCAGACGCATGTTCCAGAGACTGTGAATGAGTCGAGTGAATGTTTAACACCAAACAACATAGACAGAGAGAGAGAGAGAGAGAGAGAGAGAGAGAGAGAGAGACTGCTTTACTCTAGGCTACTTAAAAAAAGAAAAAGAACCAAATGTCAGCCCCTCTCCATACAGGTGCCACACAGGCAAACACACACAAAAGTGCAATAATTCCTGGTTTTACATTGACGTTTATTTCATCGTTTATTCTCACCCGTTAAAATCAAAAGGATCTTATATTAACCACGCACACACATAAAGCCAAACAAATTAATTGAAATATTTTCAGCCCGATTAAACATTATGCCCTAAGCCAGACTGGTTGCTATGGGTATGCTCCTCAGTTGCTAAGGGGAGTAAATCATAGTGCATTATTTGACTGTGCTAGATACGAAGCTTGATTCAGCCGATTAAATGTCTCCCACTCTCAAGCCTAACAGTCCCAGCCTGGTAGACTGCAGGGTTTTAAAAACGAGTGGGCTGTCATAAAAAGATGAGATGTCATAAAAACCACACGTAATAATGTGAAATATTACATATGTAATGTGAGATAGATATGTACACCCATTAGATACGGTGGAGATGGCTTTTCGGGAATTCTCTTTGGATGATTTTTGGCAGTGTCCTGTAAAATGAACAGAACATATTAGAATAGATTTGTTTGGAGGAATTACACCTGGTTTTAGCCCATTTAGTCATGTTTAGTTCCACTCGGTGGCTTGGACTCCCCCAGACACAAAGATATTGCCAATCCTGGGAGGATGAAGGCTAGCCTATGTTTCCTTGGAGACACATGAAAAGCCAAAGCATTTGAACTGCTGCTAATGCAAAGTCACTGGACAGCTCAACACACTTGGAGGAGAATGCCAACCACCAATTCTGTTATGTCAGGTAACAGACAACTATACTGGCTACCCTCACGCGGAGTGATGGGTGAAGAGAGAGACCCATCCTATCCTGAGAGAGCAAGAACAATTATGCTTTGGTGGACTCCTGGCCATAGTCTCCCAATGAAAGGGTCATTGCTTTTTACATGGTTGTGCCACTTGTGAGCCATACATTTTCAATATATTACATTTGTCTATAACAAGTCTATGTAATTTAGTTTTTTTTCCAATATGTGAAACTCAGCAAATTGGTATAAATTATGCACTAAAGTCATATTTAAATTAGGTCCCTATAGAGAATGTGTTTATTTTCATATGGAGAATCAACAAAAAAGACATCTTTGAATTAGACTGCCTAAACATGCAATCGTGAATTGCAGTTAGAACACAGGATAAGACGTCTTCATTTTCAGTCAGAAGAAAAACTATTTGATCCAAATAAATTGCAAAAAATTCATTTGCTCGTACACCACAGGACTTACTGCCTACTGCACTGGATGATCGAACTAATCAAGAAATGTTCAATTGCTAATGCAAATGTAAAGTTTTAATGGAAATTACATGGAAGTAATGTTATATGTGGTATGAAAACTGATAATTACTTCATGAACTATGCTAATACTTGTTCAAGTGTCAAAAATAGAATGTTAAGCTGGTGGTCTAGTGGTTAGGGCATTGTTCCTGCAATCAGAAGGTTGTGAGTTTGAATCCCAACACTGCTAGTGGCACCACTGAGGTACCCTTGAGCAAGGTACCATCCCCACACACTGCTCCCCGGGTGCCCCTCTTTGGTGGCAGCCCGCTGCTTCACTTGGTGAATGGGTTAAATGCAAAGAATTTCACATTGTTCACACTGTGTGCTGTGGTGTGTTCACACGTGACTATAAGGGGCCACTTTACTTTATTTATTTAATGTTCAAGACCCACTTGAACTGATATATTGGTTTACATCCAACATTTTTGTCATGAACTGGTCTTTCACTGTTTGCCCAGTGGAAACCCAATGGTGGATAAACCCAATCGCGGAGTAAACACGAGAGAGTAGGCAAACCACGCGCTTTGATATGAGAACGCTCTTTAAGAGTTGAGACTCCCACTGGGAATCCGCGTTCTCACTCACACACACAGTCAAGTACAAAGAGAGAAGGGTTTGGGAGTACTCACGGTACCGTAGAGTTGTAGCTTCACTTCCTTGTTTATATACCAAGTGACGCGCTTCACTTCCGGGTCCTAGTGGGCGTGACTGGTGGGCGTGACAGTTTTCTCACATTCATATGTTATCGTACCAATTTAATTAGTCTTTTCTTAGGTTTTATTTCAATGTTCTATTCATTGAAATAAAGGCAGAGCATATAAGGACATTATTATACATACCAATAATATTGCTACTTTAATACTATTACTTTACTTTACGTATTACTGATGTTATAACTCCAACCACTATCTTCAGTATACATCCCTAACAATGGTTCTTCAAGGGTACTTCAGTGAAGACAATTATTCTACATTCTAAATTCTATATCTATACATTCTAAATTCTATATTTAAAGAACCTTTGAAATTGCACCATGTATCACTGAAACATTTTTTGGTACCATATAGAACCTTTTTTTTCTGAGAGTGTACCCTTTAACTGGGTATATGATGTATTTGAATAAGCCCTAATGTTTGTGCTAGTAAGCTTTTAGCTAACATCCTGTCACAAGCGATTGCTGACTGATGTCTCTACTGACACTCTTCAGAGCAAGAAGCAGCCAAAGCAGCCATGGATTAGTGCAGCAGCAGCCTCCCCCAGGATCCTAGCACCCTGCTATCTTAGTATTGTGTGAATTTGGAAATTCATTGGCGTAATCCTGTGGAATGATACAATGGAATAATGGAATAATCAAGAATATAAGTTTGAAAATATGCTGATGATTTAAACTATGGGTGAAAAAAATTGGCCTGGCAGTGCCCCTGGTTGGGGTGCTGTTTAAACTGTCACTTGTTGCCAATGCTGTCAAATGAACTTCAAATTGACTCTGTCATCAGAAAGTTCAATCTCAGGAAATGCCTATCTGTGTAGTTGAATTAAGCAAGTTGCTGGGAACTGGTTGTGAATGAATAGGGGGAAAACTAAAATTAATGTGGTTTCAAAAGATTCAGAATAATTGACTGTTGCATAATAAAGGTTATGTCTAAAAATGATGAAGTATTTATATCTACTTAAGTGTGAATCAAAAAAAGCACTAAAAGTACACCTAAATGCATTTAAGATATATATTTTTAGCTTCATTATTATAAAAATATACTAAAGTTGTCATAAATTGTTCCAAAATAACAAAATACATAAAATACATAAAGCATTTTAAAAAATTTATGTATATCCTTTTTTCATGTGAAGTACTCTCCAAAAATCCATTTTTCACTTCACAAGGGTAGTCAAGCAGCTGTCAGTGATGACTGACTGGAGAAAAACAGATAAGAAAACATGCCTATAGCACTGAAAGTGTTAGCATGTGCATGCAAGAGCTGTTTGTATTAATATACATTTGAGTGCACACTAATTAAAGCTTGACAAGCAGCTTTGTTCAAGCGTCTATGATTCTAATTAGTGAACGAACTGAGCTCTCCAAAGACATAACACTGAAAATACACTACATATGAGTCTAATTCTACTTTTGTCAAGCTTCCCTCTCTCTCTCTCTCACTCACACACACACACACACACACACACACAGAGAGAGAGAGAGAGAGAGAGAGAGAGAGAGAGAGAGAGAGGAAGGGATAGTGTGAAAGCAGGCTTTGAGAGATTAGAAATTTACATATCTTAATAGACAACCGCACACTCACGTTCTTTCATCAGAAAAGTCCCAACGCAACTCAGGAATTGCACTACGTGGACTGGCAAGGCGTTGAAACTGATTGTCCAACACACATACACACACACGCAGAGTTTAAAAAAAAAAAATCACATGCTACACACACACAGACCAACTTCGGTGTGAACGAGCAATTAGCATTTTTGGAGCAGGAGAGAAGATGTCTTATCCTGTTGCAATACAAAAAATACAAAAGAGGAGCCAGAAATAAGCCACTGTTGGCCTTGACTTGGCTGATTACCAAGAATGCCACTGCTGGCACATCATACAGGTCAGGTGGTTTAACAATGACAAGACTTAAACACAAGCAATGAGTGAAAAATGAACAAAGGGGTGCGATCGCATCATTTCAACAACTGTTTTTTCTTTTTTGTTTTGCATGTCTACTTTAATTGGAGGTATACATTATTGCTGGCAAAAGTTTGTGAATCCTTGGCCTGTGCAAAAAGGTGGTAAGATTATATGTTTTATGTGTTTCTAATAGTAAAATTAAGGAAATGGCTAGAAATTGTGCACTAAAATGACCACAGAAGTGTGTTCTCCAAAGATAATATATTCATTTTTTCTCTCTGAACATCAACAATCTGGGATGTTCAAACTTTTCCAAACGACTATAAAAATTGGCTTAAAAATAATGGTTCTAAAATAATTCTTTGGAGAGAAGAAGCACTGTTGGTCTTCCAAAGATCCTCTTAATGAGTTCTTTAAAGAGCCATCTTTGTACAGGAGACGTTTATAGAACCTTTGCATAATGAAAAGATTCTTTACAGGGTAAAGTTTTTTTTCCCCCAGAACTACACAATCATTCAGAACCTGGAATTTCTATGGCTGTATTGTTTGTATTACTACTGTCTCCATTGTTCTTTCTCTTCCTGCCTGTTTCTGGTATCCACTGCTCTTACATATGGGGGGAGGTGGGGGAGATCAGTGGTCAGTACTTAGGGTGTGTGTGTGTGTGTGTGTGTGTGTTTGTTTGTGTGTGTGCGTGTGTGTGTGTTTGTGTGTGTGCATGCGTGTGTGTGTGTGTGTGTGTGTGTGTGTGTGTGTGTGTGTGTGTGTGTGCGTATTTGAGTGTTGATATGTGTCTAGCAGTGTCTGACACTTTCCTGTCCTTTGGAGTACATGGTCTCCACCCCAGCTTCAGCCAGTAATTGGCTAACTAAAGGATAATAAGGGAGGAAGGAAGAGAGGTGTGTGTGTGTGTGTGTGTGTGTGTGTGTGTGTGTTTGTATGTGTTTGAACATTTTCAGGATGTTAATACCCCAACTTTACTGGAAAAAAAAGAATAGCCTAATGTTTCATGACCAACAAAATTGTTCTGAAAATTTAAAAAAATTATTCTGAAAAAAGTGCTTTTTAGAAGAGCCACGAAACAGCAAGGTGCAACCTAATCTACACATATTCCCACAGCATTGTCATTGATAAATATCTTACCCTAAAGAATGTTACCATAAGAGTAAAATTTTTTATCATAAGACTTTTATGAATTGTGCATAAATTTTATCTATGTATTATTTAAATCACGCTCTTGGCATTATTTTGAAGAATTTAAACAACTTGTATTGTATGCTAGCCACTGCAAACAACATATATTTAACTGTATTTTTCAGATATTAGCTCTTCAACTTTGTTGTCAAAAATAAATCTGCCACATCTGACATTTTGCCAACTGTAACAACTAGCTCCTAACTCTAGCGCCACCCATGAGTTATAACATTTACACTCTTACCGCATCTGACTGGAGCTTTCAAAAATGGTAGGTGCCAGTTTACATTTTCTTTTGTAGCAGAGATGTGCAGTTTGTTAGTATAAAAACTATTCATCTTGTGCAAACACTGTCAAAATGATTTAAAAATGGAAGAAATGCATTTTTAAAAACAAATGGGCTTTCTTTTCTTTTTAGTAACTGAAGTTAAATTTAGGGTTAAATTTAAGTTTGGAAAATTCTGTTAATTTTTAGGAATAAATTAATTTATAGGTGATTTTTTGCATGTGTCTTCTAGCAGCTGGTTTCTGTTAAACTGACTCATGATAAAAAAACGTTCACATAATTACATCCTTCATTGTAAAAAAAAAGTCCATAAGTTTTGCTTTATTGAATATAAAAGTATTTGTTTCTTTCAAGAATAACAACTTGTGTATACTGTCTCTTGCTTGGCTCCTCAGGCTCAGTTTTCAAAAAAAAAAAAAAAAAATTTAAACAGAATGTCCACATCCCTTTGTGTGAATGTGAATGAGTGAGCAGGTGAGTGTATGGGGCGTTTAAGAAAGTGCGAGAGTGTGTAAGAAAGAAGCAGAGCGTGTAAGAGCAAGTGAGTGGTCACAGTGTAGACTTTAAACAGACTTGGCAGCTGTTGATTGAAGGTCATTGGTCTTGCAGTGGTCGCGGGGCAGCAGATCGATACAACACTACAGCCTCTTTAGCCATCGTCTAACAGCTATCAGGAAGTGAAAGAGAGAGAGAGAAAGAGAGAGAGAGAGAGAGAGAGAGAGAGAGTCTCTCTCTGCCATACTTCAGAAACTTTGCTTCAAATGTATTTTTATATTTGCTTTTAGATTTACAGTCTTTAAACCAAATAGATCTTGTCTTACAGTTCTAGGAGAAACATTTAGTCGGTATAGAACCATTAAGCTAGGAGGAAGGTTCTGTAAAGTCATCTATCATGAAAAGCAATTGAGAGAAAACAAAAAGTGGTTACTCTATGGAATGTCTCTGAAGAACCTTTAACACATTTATTTTTAAGAGTGTATAACCGTCACATTTAAGAGTGGTCTTAAGATATTTTAGTCATTACTCTGAAACTTCCTCAAAATAAATGAATCAAAATTAAACAGCTTAATTTAAATGCTCCCTAAATGCTCGGGCAGTCAGTTTGTGTGTTGCCACGGAAGCAGCCACCACGCCTGCATGGTTTCCAGGCAGCACATAGGGAGTCAGCCTGGCGTAAAATTGAGTGTAGATTTATTATGTTGGCTGTGGATGTGTGTGTGCGCGAATGAGAAAGAGTTGATCCGGATGGTTACACTTGTGCATTTCCTCTGTTGAGAGGTGGCCCCATGAGCGAACCTGGTAAGATCCAATGAGCAGAAAATGATTAAGACATTAGAGAGCTTATTCTCTCCCTCTCTCTCTGTCTCTCTCTCTCTTTCTCTCTTCTCTCACTCACTCTTTCAAGAAAATCCACTGTTAAATCAGAAAAATGACGACCTAGTTAAGTAGACCAGGTCTCAAATAGATAGATAGATAGATAGATAGATAGATAGATAGATAGATAGGTAAAACGTCTAGTAGACCAGTAGAACAAGTTCTGGCACTGATTTTTACATGTGAATACCTAGCAGAAGCAAAAAAGTACATTATACTGTGTGTTAAAGCAAATTATATTTCAAATTCAAATGGCTTTGTCCAGTGATTTTTTTTCAGTGGGTGTTGTCACAAATCAGCTGTATGGAAATCATGGTATTTTACAGAGGTTCCCAACCCTTGTCCTGGAGCACTCCTGCCCTGGACACTTTAATGTTTCCCCAGCTCTCAACACGCCTGATCCAGCATCTCAGTTAATTCAAGTGGTTGTGGATCATCATGAAAACACTAAAATGTGCATACTCTGAGCAGGAAAGAATTTTTTTTCTCTCACCTTTCCAACCTTATTAGGGCAATGGGATATGACTGGCAGGCCTCACAGGCTTGCTCACAGTGACGGCTTATGGGTCTTTGTGATGCCATGATCAGAGCACAAACTTTGGAACACCCAAAGTGGTTCCCACCTTTAGACAGAAAGATATAGACCTCAGTAAAGTGCAGCCCTTTAGCCAGCCCCCAGATCTTCCTGCAAGCTGGGCAAACTCTCAAACACTTTGGATAAGCCAATTTTAGCTGCATAATTCTCACTAAATGTGTAAATGAAGCGAAAGATAACATCATTGTTGAGCTTTCCCAATTTCCAGAAGTTTTTAAGCAAGTCAAGTAGTACTTTGAAGAGCTTGGGGTGTAAAACTGTGCTGGAGCACCATGTATCAGTCTGAAGGCAGTGATATTGGAACAATGGAATCAATTGGAATTGATTATGATAATACTCAATTAAGAATGATTTGTTCTCATATTCAGGATAGTGTTGATCTGTTCAGCGGTTTTCTGTCATTTTTGAAAGTATTCCTGCTAAGTTCATAATGTTCTTGCCTCTTAATGTATGTGATATTACCTTATCAGGTTCCTCTGAGAAGATCAGTTGTCTTAAAAATGATAATTGCAAGATTACTTTGTTTGACAACTGCCTAAATTTGAGATTCTTTAAGGATTTTGAGATACTGCAAAAAAGCTATTCAGATGTTCATTATAAGCTAGTAAAAAAAATCACCCAACGGGGAAGTCAAATTTACTTAGTAGTACTTTAATGTCTAGTTCTTCACATGATCCAAGGACCTAAGATTCCACCCAATAATAAGTTACAGGGATTCTAAATATATAAACATAGCTCTAAATATTGCTAGAACTAGATATGGCTTATGACAAGATGTCTTACAAAGCAAATGCTTTTTTTACCCCATTTGCAGGTTATTATTTCTTTGTCTATCATACATAAAATATAAAATGTGGGCTGCACAAATGTTATGTCATTTTATAATTCACATTTTTTAAATTTGTTTAGCTCAACAAATAAATACAAATACTAAATCGGCTGTAAAAAATGACCCATTAATGCTTGTTAGGGTTAGGGTTTAATAGAACATGAAATTTAACCAGGGGTGCTGAAACCTTTGCATTCAACAGGACAATGAAGCAAATGAGAAGCGTATTGCCCATTTATACATGTTCCCTTTGAGTGTAACCAGAGTTTTGATCCTGCATTAATAAATCACATATTACAAATGTTTATTCATGGAATTAAGCAACTGCCCTGTGTTTTCCATCATAAATGAGGTAGGATGCCCCCTTCTCCTCCCATCTGTCAGCTAATGTAACAGAATTGATGGTTAGCATTCTCCTACAAGCGTGTTACACTGTCCAATAAGGCTGCATTAGCAGTAGTTCGAAAAGATGTGGTGGTGCTTCATGTGACTCAGATGAAACAAGGGCCTTTAGCCTCCCAGTGTTGGTTGTAACATATGATTGGGGGAGCTCTGGCTGGAATTGGATGGAATTGGAGATGACTAAATGACAGTTTCACATCAGTCAGTTTTTTATTTGTCCACAGAGACAAAATAGATGATGTCATAAACAATAATGAAGTGTTAAGAAAACTGTAAGTTTTCTTATGTTCAATTCAATTTTATTTATATAGCGCTTTTTACAACCAAGTTGTCACAAAGCAGCTTTACAGACTACAGGTCTGAGCCCCTTGTGAGTAAGTCAAAGGTGACAGAGGCGAGGAAAAACTCCTTCTGCTGGAGGAAGAAACCTCGGGAGGAACCAAGACTCAAAAGAGGAACCCATCCTTCTCAGTTCAACCCGAAGAGAAAGGAACGAGAGTCTTTATGGGGATAAATAACAAGAGAAGGCCTTCATGAACAAGATTATTGACAG
>JBBPCZ010000089.1:28536401-28564917 GCA_037974445.1 Brycinus macrolepidotus | reverse complement strand
AGATGTGGATTACTAAAGCACTGATGTACGTCGCTCTGGATAAGAGCGTCTGCTAAATGCCGTAAACGTAAACGTTTACCAGCCAGCTGACGAGACAGCTTGACTAGTCATTTCTGTAGGAACAGAAGACAGAGAGAGGGAGAGAGAGGAATCACAGTCCACGGTGTGAGAACCTGGAAATATAGAGCCTTTGACTGGGCTCTCCGTGCTGGGTCCATAGTCCATCTCTCACACGTAGCACGAGCCTGTTAGGAGAGCAGAGTCTTTGCTTCTGGAGTCGAGCAAGGCTTCCCAGGGCGACCCGGCTTCCCAGGTCATGAAGTCTGACTGGGGGGGCGCCCTCAAGGACGGGGAGCAGGCCGTTCTGGCCAGGCCCGGTGGAACTCCTCCATGAGGTCCTGGCTGAGGACATCCTCAGCTAGGACCCAGCTCTGCTCCTCTGGGCCATACCTCTCCCAGTCCACCAGGTTCTGCAGTTGGCCCCGTCTCCTCCGGGAGTCCAGGAGCCGACGCACCTGGTAGGTGGGGGTCCCCTCAACCTCAACTGCTGCATCAGTTTGAATCAGCAAACTGCCCCGGTGATGGACGTGTGTGCTCCTTCCTAGACCCGCTCAGCCCTTCTGAACCATCCATCCACCTGCGGTAGATCGGATGGCTCAGCGTCCCAAAGGCAGAGCAGGGGCCCCACACAAACTGGGGCCCCAGTCAGACAGGATGTCTTCCGGGAGGCCATAGTGCAAGAACACTGACCGGAACAGAGTCTCGGCTACTTGCAGGGCGGTGAGCAGACAACCGAATGGCAGGAACTGGACCCCCTTCGAAAACCTGTCCACGACTACCAGGATGGTATTATACCCTTGTGATTCTGGGAGGTCCGTGAAGAAGTCCGCGCCTATGTGGGACCACGGCCTCCATGGAACCGGTTGGGGCAGTAATTTTTTGGCAGGCAGTTGACGGGGAACCTTAGAGACTGCACACACAGAGCAGGACTTTACAGCCCACTCCACGTACTTACGGTGTACTCTGTACTCTGAACCCCAGGGTGTCCGGTGGCAGGGGTCATGTGAGCCCATTCAATCACTCTGCTTCGCAGGGGCTTGGGCACTGTTCTATCTCTGTATTGAGGTCCCATTGTATGGGTACGGCAATCAGAGCCGCAGGGATTATAGGATCTGGCTCAGAGACATCCACTGGAGTGGGTAAGCATCGCGACAACGCGTCCACTTTCCCATTCTTGGACCCTGGCCAATAAGTAATGGTGAAATTGAACCGAGTAAAGAAAAGGGCCCAGCGGTCCTGTCAAGGGTTTAGGCGCTTTGCCTGCCAGATGTATTCTAGGTTTCAGTGGTCGGATAACACGGTGAAGGGGTGCCTAGCTCCCTCCAACAAATGACCCCATTCCTCTAATGCCACTTTGACCGCCAGCAGTTCGCGGTTGCCGATGTCTTAGTTGCGTTCTGCATCGGATAGGTTCTGTGAGAAGAAGACACAGGGATGGAGCTTACCCGGGGTTCTGTGTCTCTACGACAGCACCGCTCCTAGCCCGACCTCTGAGGCATCTACTTCAACCACAAAGGGTTTAGCTGGGTTTGGCAATTTTAGTATCGGGGCTGTGGTGAACAGCAATTTCTCTAGTACAACGCTTCTCGTGCAGGAGAAGAGAAGCGGATCTTTTTTGGTTTTCCCTTGAGGAGATTGGTGAGCGGTGCTACCACGGAGCTGAAACCCCAGATAAACCTGCGATAAAAATTGCCGAAGCCCAGGAACCGCTGCAGCTCCTTTACCGACTGGGGTTCGGGCCACTCAGCCACAGCTTCCACCTTTCCTTCATACATGCCTACACCCCGAGGGCCAATCCGATAGCCGAGAAATGAGAGTTCACGGACAAGGAACTCGCATTTCTCGGCCTTTGCGTACAACCCGTGGGAGAGCAGGCAACGTAGGGCTTAACACACGTGTGATACGTGTTCAGACATGGATTTCGAATAGATCAGAATGTCATTGGGATAGGCGATGACAAATTTATTTAACATGTCTCTAAAGACATCATTCATGAAGGCTTGAAAGAAGGACGGAGCATTACCAAGCCACATAGCCTTACATGATAATGGAAATGCCCGGACATGGTACTGAACGCGGTCTTCCATTCATTGCCTACTCTAATGCGCACTAGGTTGTACGCACTCTGCAAATCGAGCTTGGTGTAAATGCTCGCCCCGCGGAGTTGTTCAATGGCCAACAGGATGAGCAGAAGAGGATGCGGATACTTCACCATGACCACATTGAGCCCCCGGTAGTCGAAACAGGGCCTGAGCCCACCATCCTTCTTCTCTATAAAAAAGAAGCTAGCCGACGCAGGAGACATGGACCGGCTAATGAACCCCTGCCAGAGTGTCTTGGCCACGTAATCCTCCATTGCCTTGGTCTCCACCTCGGACAATGGATAGACCCGAGACCGGGGCGGTGTAGTGCCCAGCAGGAGGTCAATAGCACAGTCCCACGGCTGGTGCAGAGGGAGACGGGTCACCCTAGAGATACTGTGGCTAGTTCCCTATATTGTTCTGGAATGCTTATAAATATAAATATTAGAACACTGGATACACACACACACACACACACACACAGTGTTTTAATATTCATTTATATATCTGCTCTGTACATATATACATACATATGCTCACTGTGTACATACATACGTATTGACGTTTAAATAAAGGTTATTTTATCTTATCTTATCTTACCGGGAGATTGGCGAGCGGGCTTTCAATGGATGTTGCATGCAGCTGAGTGTTCAAACACTTGGACTGACAGGATAGAGACCACGCGAGAATTTTGGACGTCTGCCAATCTACGTGTAGGTTATGCAATCACAACCACTGTAGCCCTACCACTACAGCTGGTTCTGCTCGTTCTAACACTAAGAACTGCAACAGTTCGTGATGAATTTCGTTTGTGGAAAACCCTAACGGTTTGGTTATGTGAGTTACTGGCTTGCCACTAACTAAACGGCCACCTAGGGCTTTCACAGGAATCGGGGCTGGCAATACCTCCACCGGGAGACACAAAGAGGACACGAGGCCTCGGGAAATGAAGTTCCAGCCGATCTAGAATCTAGAAGGACAAACAAAGGGAAACACTGATTAGTAACATGAAGTTCTGCAGTCACATAAAACTGAGTAGTGGGCTGATGTGTGGATGGGGTGACTGAGCTTGGGGACGTGACCTTGCTTCCACAGAGGTGACAAGAGGCCACCTGATGTCCACCGACCCCACAGTACATACAGAGGCCCCCACGGAATCGTCTCTAATTCTCCTGTGGGGACAGACGTGAAGAACCCAACTGCATGGGTTCAGGCTGCGCGTCTTCTCCAGGTGACTCAGATATCATTGGTACAGGCGTCGCCTCTGAGCGGGGACGGGAGGTCCTCTGTGGAGAGGGCTTAGTTATTCCCTTGAGGTGCTGGTCTAGCTTAATCGCCAGAGTGATCAGCTGATCTAGGGTGAGGCCTTCATCCCGGCAGGCCAGCTACGTTTGAAGCTCCGCACTCAAGCCCTTTCTGTAGACTGCAGTGAGAGCTGGGTCGTTCCAGCCACTGTCAGCTGCGAGAATGCGGAAGTTGATGGAGTAGTCTGCTGCCTAGCTGGAGCCCTGTCTGTGTTGGAAGAGGCGCGTGCTGCTGGATTTCCCCTGGTCTGGGTGATCGAACACTGTCTGGAAGTGGAGGATGAAGATGGGATAGTCCCGAAGCACAGAACCACCGCCTCTCCAGACTGCAGCTGCCCAGTCTTGAGCCCGCCTCGTGAGCCGCTGGATCAGCACAGAGATTTTCTGTGCTGTCGTCATCTCCGGGAACTCTGAAAAATAAAGCTCACATGCTAAGATGAAATTGCAGCACCCAGAAGGATCCCCTCCATACCGTTCCGGGAGTGACGCATGGCGCGGCACTCTGGAGCAGACTGTTGTGATTTGGGCTGGAACCGGAGGTGGCGCTTGGCGTAGAGTGAGGACCAGGTCTGAAACCACCCGCGCGAGCTGATACAGCTGGCCCTGTTGGTCAGCGAAGCATTGTAGTAGCGGGCTCTCTTCCCCGGGTGAGGAGGACGCAGATGCAGGAGGCTTCATAAACAAAAGGGTTTTAATGCAAACCGAAACAGGCAATGCTTAGAGAACTACAAACAGAAATAGTCCTTAAACGGAAACACAGATGGCTTTTTCAGTCTCAGTCAGACCAGGGACGAGGGTTACGTTCATCCAGTGAAGTGAAGACGTCACTTTAGACTTGAACATATCCGATGCATTTACACTCCTATCCAGGAGTTCAGGAGATCAGAAGCTCCGTGAACTGCGGCAGCCACGAGGGGTTTACCAGCCAGCTGACGGGACAGCTCGACTAGCCACTTCTGTAGGAACAGAAGACAGAGAGAGACAGAGAGAGAGCCTTTGACTGGGCTCTCTGTGCTAGGTCTGTAGTCTCTCACACATAGCACAAGCCTGTTAGGAGAGCAGAGTCTTTGCAGAGAGTCAGAGACCAGTCCAGAGTTTACTCAGCCAGACACGAGGGCAGGATGAAGGTTGAATGATGGTGGCAGCACGCTAGCCTACGGGATCGGCTGGCTTTTAACTAGGGAGACACAAGGGGCTCAACACAGACAACCAATCAGAACACAGAACTAATGAAACTCAAACAAGGCTTAACATAGACACTGACGAGAGACAGGTGAGCCACTTAACTGGTGCCAGATCAGGAGCGAGCTAGGGAGCTCATCAGGAACAGGTGGGTTGCCAGGCACCTGGCTCTAACAAAAACTAACCTCCACGTGACACACAGACGCAACGAGACTTGTGCAGGTTAGTACTCTGGTGATGGGGCCCGCTTGAGGTGGCGCGGACATTACATCCACATTTGGTATTTTCAAATGATGTGGGAAAAAAAACAATAAAGGAAAAGAAAGCTGTGAGTTTTTGATGTGACAGCAACAGTATGAAAAATAGACTTGAACCACTGTCAAAACTGAGCAAATTTAATCACAAATTACAAAACCATACCAGAAAAATGCTTGGACGCACAGCCCATTATGAACTGACTGAAAGAAAGAACTGATAGCTTAAGGAAAAAAATGCATTTAGAGGTTAGTGAGAATGGAAATTTTTTAGGCTATTGAAATGCAAAGAATGTGTGAGTTATTCATAAAAGTTTATCACCTTCCAGCCTGCGTCTTCCAAAAATTGATATGTCAGGTGTATTTGTCTTTTTTTGTACATAACCAGTTGTCTATGTGAACCAAATAGGAACTGACAGCAACTATTTAAGGCTCTTTCAGAAGGCATCATATGTCACTTATATGTTATATGCCACACATTGGCATTGGATTTGTGTTAATCCCCATTATAGGCCAATATCAGAATGAATTAGTTACAGTTACAGGTACTGATGCCTGCTTCTCTGAATGAATGCTATCATATTCATTACATTTACTCTACAACAAAACAAAAACAAAAAGGTAAGATGCAACAGAAAATCTTTAAGTTTGCATATTAAATCAATAATAAAATAAAATTTATAATCTTCTGAAACTGAAACTTTTTGAAAGACAGGGTCCCGTTACATTTGAAGTAAACCTAATACAGCATTCCACTATCACACCAACAATGAAACCTAGTGGTGGTAGTGTCATGGTGTAGGGATGCTTTGTTTGTGATCTGAAGCAATTAGCGTATGCAGTAAGACAATAGTTTAAAGTACAAGAGCACAAGTACAAGTACAAGTCCTGACTTAAACCCTGTTCAAATGTTGTGGATGGACCTTAAATGCTCAATTTAACACAATTATGCAAATCTAACATATTTTTTGCAGATGTGGCTACTAAAGGCTGCACAACAAGTTATTATATTTAGGGCTAAATTATTGTTTCAGGTGAGCAATATATAGATGTTGCAAAACTTTTTTTCCATCAGTAAATAAAATGATAATTTTAAAAAGTTCATATTTCTTCATGTTACATTTGTCTTATTTAAGATTTTGTAAGAGGATCTCATGTAAATTTTGTGTCAAATATGTAAAAACAATGGAAATCCAAAATGTGGATTCATTCATTTTTCCATAGGCAGAAATGATAAAAACTCAGGGCTCATATGGATGCAAAGCACAAAATGACGAGATGTCTTTGGTTCATACAAGCTCACAGAATGACTGTAATATATTTCATTTTATTCAAAATACACAGAATATTCATAAAACATTTGAATTCTTCTGATTTGTAGTTAACTCCATTGCCCTTCTCCTTTTCATTCATCTTTCTCGGTTTGCAAATGTGTATGTGTGTTTGCTAGCAACATTATATGACTGTTCTCTGGTGTTCTCACTGGTTTGTTTGTGTGTGTTTTGTGCATGGGGTTTAATGCTAATATAAGATCCACTGTCTAAACGTAAGAATTAATAAGACAGTTTCTTGTGTGTGTGTGTGTGTGTGTGTGTGCACACACAAAGTTGTTTGCTAGTTTACGCTGACCTCTACCTCAGGATTAAAATTTAATCAGCTTGCCTGTGCAGGGAAAAGCACTTATTAACCCAATATGTCAATATGACAGAGAGGCAGAGAGAACAGAGAGAGAGGGGGATAATGCATCAGAATTTGCAGTTGTTTACATAACACAGATGAATACTTTGCAAGTATCATTTTATCTTTCACAAAGTAGATTCCAAACAGCGGTGCTGCTCTGCTGCATGAAAGCTTTATTGATTCTAAGGTGAAGCCTCAAGTGAATTTTTTTGCACTTGCTCCAAATGGGTGAAAAATTAATAAAAAAAAAAAAACATGAATAAATGAATGTAGATTCCAGAAAGGTTTACTTCATGATACAGTTAAGCAAGTACATCCTCCCATGCCATGTAGCATGAAATAAATTGCAGAACATGCCCAGCAGACCTGGATTTTGGATCAAGATGGCAAGAGAACTAGGCTGTGTTCATGCTGGAGGACGAATTGGATTTATTTCTTAAATGTGATGTGTGTACTGATGTTAAAGTCACAGTTGTTCGCATAGCAACAGTGGTTGCCATAGTAACCATACAAGCATGTATGTTTGTGTTGTATGTCCAGAGATATATCCAGTTGTATGCCCAAGTTGAATCAGATTTGAAACCACCTACAAATGTCTATTCTGATTTTTCTCTCAGATCCTGTCTTTCTGATGGTTCTCATTTATGTGGATAAGTGACTTGTATCTAACTTTAGTGTGAATGAACCTGCATCCTGAAATGATCTGCATGAACTTTTGCTTTGTTCAATGTGTGGATTTAGATTGACATTTTTTCAGTATTGAATCATTTGAATATAGACATAGAATCAATGTCAAGGTTATAGGTATATATTGACTAGACATGCTCATGTGGCAAAAAAATAAATGAATGGTAGTAGGCATCATTATGCATGATGTCATGCGTGTGTTTTTATGGTTTCCTCTTACGCAAATGTAATGCATTTCTGTATTGTCGCCACAGCTTATCAGAACACATCCAACTGAGGTAAATGTCAGACTGTATCCATAAAGCAACTGGGGGGGCTGGGATGCATTTTTCTTTTTTTTACGATACTATTAAATGGCCAAACAAGTCTGGACCTTCAATTTGGAAAAGTTATTTTAGCTTGTAGAATTGACACTTTCAATGACACAAAAAGCTCCTCAACTTTCCCCCTTGTCCTTTAAAATAGTCTCAGACAGCTTTATGGGCTGTGGGAGGTTATCTGTGCTGCGCCGTTAGAACCACACAAGAGCAGTTAACTTGTGTAATTTTTTTTTGCCAGTTCATAAGGCACATATACAAACTGGTGGACCATTCTCAGCACACAAATGACACCAAAATAGTAATGGAATAGTAGTGTGTTGTATCAAGCAGTATTACATACTTCGACACCTAATGGGAACTTAGAAAAACCTAACTTGTTGGTACACTTTGTGGGTGTACACTATAGCTCATCTTTTGCCATGTAGAGGGTCATGTAATTTATTTTCTCAACCCATATAATTTATTTTCAAAACCAGTTTAGTTCATTTTAGTTTAGGTATTATTTGAGTATGACAAAGCTTTTAAAGGTATAATGAACCTTCACATAATCTAAAGTTTAAGGTTTCTTCCAAAAACCTTTACATTGTGTGGCACCTCTTTAAACCTTAAGAAGGTTCTTCACACTCACACATCACATTTACAAATTAGTTTTTTAATGAACGAGCCACTGAAAGTTTCTTCCAGAAACCAAAATGGTCCAAACAAAGTACATCTTCTGGCACCATGGCTTTTGCAGGAAATCCAGCATTGCCGTATCATCAGTGGCCATAGTAGTAATAGTTTGTTAATAGTTTGACAAAACAGTTCCATTTACATAAATCTCTCTTTACCCCAAGGCTAGTCAGTCAACCAAGATGTGTTTTGGGTCTGAAATTTGCTTCTTTAGTTTTGCAGTGGTGCTGCTGGAAATTTAGCCAAGAGAATTTGTCGTGTTAAAGCATTCTCTGAAACCAATTGAAGACAATCATCTTTAGGCACATCTGTTAAAACGGCAAAATTTAATTCTCCCAGCAGCCTTGAAATCCTTGTTCCACTCCCTGTAGCTGCTGTAAATACCTTTGATCATCTGCCTAATCTTATACTTATGTCATGAAAACATTTTACATCAGAGTGTCACGTCTGGGCCACTTCGACCACACCCCCAGCGGTCCCCGTCTCCCGAGTATTAGGTATACCCATGTCCTGTCTCGTCTGTGTGTTGTAACGGTTTGTTGTGTCTGAGCTCGGTGCCAGGGAAACCCAGGTGTAGAGGCTTGGTGCTCTACACGGTCGTCAGCTGGGTTGCCTGTTCTGTGTTTGACTCTGTGTTAAGCCTTGTTTAGTCTTATTAGGTTGTCTGTGTTGATCCCTTCTGTGTGACGCAGCTTAAAAGCCAGCCGGTCTGGAAGGAAGACGTGTGGTCACCCAGCTCCTATCCTAGTTTGTTACCCTGTTAGTTTCATCAACAGGGGGCAGCTGGTAGCCTAGTGGTTAGGGCGTTCGCCCTCTGATCAGGAAGTCGTGGGTCTCTCTTCCCAAGACCGCCAGGCACCTATGAGGTACCCTTGAGCAAGGTACCGTCCCCACACACTGCTCCCCTGGCGCTGTGTTCCTGGCTGCCCACTGCTTCACTTGGTGAATGGGTTAAATGCAGAGGAAGAATTTCGTGCTGTTCACACTGTGTGCTGTGGTGTGTTCACGTATGACCAAATGATCACTATCACTAATCACTAATCCTCGCCAGTGCAGCACGAAAGAGAGCACGGACTCCTTCCTCTGCCTCCACCTTTACTCTACACCTGTGGACTGCACTACAAGTGGCAGTCGGACCGCGGATCCAGTCGGCAGGAATACACCACGAGGCTAAGGCTTCCCCGAGGCTCTCATGGTTGACAGTGACTGTCTGCTTTCTCTGTGTCTCCCCTCTGTCCCCACAGGCGTGATTCGGTGTGCGGCCCCTCACCACAAGCGGTTTCGATAGAAGCAGACCGAAACCTACTGGCCACCATTGTGAGTGAGTCTAAACGCATCTAAAGCACTCGGACATCCAGCCGAGCGCACTCCTCCAAGCTTTTGTCCCAGTGGAAGGACTTCTGGGACTTGGAACCTGCACCAGTATTGTGAAAGACTTGTTTGTTTGGAGCTCTTGAGAGCTCACCCTTTGCTTAAGTCCATTAAAGCTTGCTCTGTTCCAAAGCTATCTCCCGCAGTTGTGTCCGCCTTGCTCGCATACTATGACACAGAGTCACTGAAACTCTCTCCTTAAAAGCAAAGATCTGATTATGTCATATTCTAACAAGATGAAACAGTCATGGTGATGCGTTACCATAGGCATATTTACCATAAGCATATTTGATTTGACCAGTCACAAAGCGAAGTTAACCTAGAAGCTATTAAGCTAAGTCATTAGCTTAAATGAACAGAAGGGATGGGAATAGGGAGTCATCAATCATTAGAAATATCTACCTGAACAAGATTTCATTTGTGAAAAGAAAAAATAGTCCAGCTCCCATCACTTCTCTCTCTCTCTCTCCCTCTCTCTCCCTCTCTCTCTCTCTCTCACTCTCTCTGTCTGGCTGCTTATTGGTAATTCAGGCCATACTCAAGTAATAGCAGACATCACAGTCAGATTTTATCAGGCTATTGTGTACAATATTATATTAATCTAAGAGATAGTCTTTTATTCAACGTCGGCCACATTAGATTTGTTTCAGTGGCTAAATTTAGGCTTCACAGTCGCCTGCGCACACTCAAAGCAAAAAGCTCACCCTAATGGCTTTCCTTTTCTTCTCAGCTCTTCAAACTGGCATAGAAAATGGCTTACATTATGACAAAAAGGTGAATATGCAAAATGATTGGAATAAACACTTGTATTTGAGGCTGTGATTTTAGATCCAGCACTAGATGAATGGATCGGTTAGTTGGATGGTAGATGGATGGATGGGCGGATGGATGGGCACCTTTGGTTCTTGGTTCCTTAATAATAACAATAAAGTGTAAAAAAAAGTGCATAACATTACTTACTTACTGAGCATTTATAAAAAGCTGTGAATTGGGAATCAATTACTAATCTAGAATTAACCAATAATCCTACTGCAAAGTACACACTGGTTTTTGTTTCACTGTGTAAATCCTCAGTTTCACTGTATAATCCTGTTGCGTTAGCATTTTTCATATGAGTGCTCACAGGCTCTGGCCAAATGTCTACCCCTTAGAGGCAGACACACGTAGACTTTACTTAGACCTCAGAATTTTTGAAGAATTGATCAATAATATGGACTGGTTATATACAAAAGGTAAAATATCATGAAGTTTCTGTTTATGCAGCTTGTAAAGTACACCTACCTTGTAAATACACTCACCTAGTTTTTAAATGCACTCAGTTGACCCCATTCTTCAGTGGTTTACCAGAGGTGTCCAAACTTTTGTACTCGACCGTTCACAGTCAGGCTTTCTAATAACGTGGCCAGTGAGTGTGTATAATGGCTGTGAATCTCCATTGCCTGAGAAAAAGCCAACTTATGGCCGAGCTTGCTGGTAGGGTTCATCATCCTTATGACAGTCTGGTAGCTGACCTATTTAGATGTGTTCTGAATAAAGTCTGTATGTGTGTGCTTTAATTCTGTTAAAGGACAGGTTGACATTATGGATGTTCCCCTGAGGAAGACTGAGTGAACCATCATCTGTGAGTAGAAACCAGGGAAGTGTCTTTTTCCTTCTTAGGAGCCAGAAATGTATAACTTAATTTAGAATTTAATTCACTAAATATTATTTACCCAGTATATTAAAGTCCAACCTTACCTGCATGTGTTTTTTTTTCAGTGTGTGTGTGTGTGTGTGTGCGTGCGCACTCATGTCTGGGTGTGTATATACACACACCGGTATATCATTAGTGGAGATGACTCTGTTCTGTTATGAGATGGATGACTGTTAATTACACACACAATTAGTCTCCTAATTAAACATTTATCACGCAATTGAGAGAGAGGTGAGCAGGACAGAGGACAGAACGGAAAGGAGGACAAAGAAGAGAGGGAATAGTTAATTACTTTCATGCATGATGTGTGTGTGTGTGTGTGTGTGTATGTGTGTGCGTGTGCACGTGTGTGTTCCACCATGTGCAGGTAAATTGCCTCGTCCTTTCATTGCTGGTTGGTTGAGCCCCCCTTATGTGCTTTTGCTGTTGTGTTTCTCCTCCATCAGTGTTTTTGTTTTTTGAGGCTGAAACGAGCCATCGGATGAGTGCACAATGTCAGGGAAGTGTGACTGGCACTCTTTCACTTGCTCAGTCGCTCCCTGCGTCTCTTCCTCTCCTGCTTTCAGCCCGTATCCGGAGTTTTTGGGCCTTCACTCATGATCCATGGTGGATAATGGCCATTCCTGCTGCTCCAGCAACCGGCGAGATCAGGAGAGCATTTCCAGGTGATATGTGAGAGAGCAAGAGAGAGAGAGTGAGAGAGGCAGCGACAGAGTAAGAGAGAGAGAGATCACTTGTGGCAACTGATGATTTACGGAGTTCACGCTGTGAAAGTATGTGCCACACACACAGAAACACACAAACACTCGAACTACAGGCTGCCGACCACACACACTGAAAAAAATAATGCATTGAACTGACTTGGTTCAAATGTGTATATCATTTACACGTGAACCAGATATATCAAATCAACACAATTACTGCTGAAAGTAAGTAAACTGAAATACAATCTGAATATTGCACCAATACCAATACTGATACCAATGTTGGTGGGGGATTATTTTCCAAGAAAAGCAGTAGTACAAGTACACCAGTATAGTAGGAGATTCTTGCTTATCTAACCTTATCTAAATGCTACAAATGCTAATAAAGATGAGCAAAATACAAACAGTGCAAACAGGCTAACATTTGTCCCTTGAACTGAATGGCTATGTTATCTTTCAGCAATCCTCTTCTCCTATTGCATAGCCTGAGGTAATGTTAGTTTGGGTTGTTATCAAAAATCAGTCAGGTTTTGGTCTGGATGCCCACTAACTGCGCTTCTGTTCCCTCTTACTCCATTGTGGTGCTGCCCCATCAGTCAGTTGCATCAGACAATTTTGTATATTAGTGAATCCTTTAGTAATTATTTTGTTGTATTTTCTACACTCCTAAGTAAACACTACAAAATGAAGGTTTGTGAGTGGTTATTGGCTTGGACATATGGATTTTACGGGTAAAAAACTTTACTTGGTGTAAAAACCTTTGATTATGCGTAGGTTCTATAAAGTTTGGTTCACACTCAAACATCACATTTACAGAAATTGTTCTTTTTTACTTCAAAAGGTTTTTCAGAGAACCAGTTCTTTTCTTTTGCACCTTAGTTTGTGTAATGCCTCTTCTGTTGTCCTTTTAGTGCCTCTTTTGTAAGTCATTGTGTGAGTCCTATCTACGTTTCTGTAATTGTGGAGTCTAGATATATTTGTGAGTCCAAAAGCTTAATAAACAAACACATGGAACATAAAGCAAGGGTCAAAAAAGAAAGAGAAACAGTATTTCTGAAGGTTTAAACAAGGACATAAACCTGGGCAAGATTACATTTACACCTGCTGTAGCAACATCATGGTATGTTGCTACATTACGTTTGCGTTACATTCATGGTAGTTGCATTGTCAAAGACCTGAAAATGTGAGAGACAGCTTTGAGACTTAATAATTCATAAGTGTAAGTACTATATGTGGTATTTAGGTCATCGGGTGACCTGTAAACATCCCTGAAGATGGCCCTGATAGAATCTGTCTGTTCTGGCAAGCTAAAGTTTAGTTTATTTTGCATTAGAGAGTGTAGATTTTACTTTTACACCAAAAATAAAAATTCACACGTAGGGTCATGCTAAATAAATTTATAAAATGGTTCCAGGATGCTCAAAATCAAAATGATGCTTGGACCCCTGAATCTGACATCTAAACAGTTTGTAGTTTTACGTGCATAACAGCTTCATGAACTAAGTCCAAGCCAAGTCCTTTCATGTTCCTTACGCCAAACAGTACTTGAAGTGAAAGCTTGAAAATATTGCCCTGCCCTTTAAGATGAAGGACAGCTCCGATGGATCAGTGGCAGATTTAAACCGATTTAGCGGTAATAAATTGTGGTCCCTTTCCGTCTGTTTCCCACGAAGAGAGCGTGGTATCATGTGCTCTCAGAAGGTGTACAAAATACCCCTCCATCTCTTTTTCCAACCTCAACACCTTTTACAAGGAACAGATTTGAACTTGTGGGAAACATCAGTTACTAAGAGAGGATTGATAAATTGAGACATGGAGAGGAGTGGGAGAGCAAAGGGTATTTGTTACAGTGTTACTGCAGAAGTCCTGTTGTGGGTCAGAGTTCAGAATGGGACAAGCAGTAAAGTATTCACAGGCAATGGTGGATGGTTAAATGTATGTGAGTAAATTTTTGATGGATGTCTCCTTGTCTGAGCACTTTCAGATGATAGTACTTATACTTATACTGAGTTCATTTGTGAGGAAAGTAACTTTCTTTTTTAACTCTCTTTATGGGTTTTATGCCACTCCTTTTTGTCGGTTCAGTTCCTGTGTTGTTTAACAGTGTCAAAAAAAACTTGCAAAAGTTTGGGTGCCCCAATTACATTTTGATATATTTGAAGTGAATATAAGTACAGAACACATTTCTGCATATTTAAACAAACAATCACTGTTTATTTGCTGAATTTGACATTAGAAAAATATTCTTTAATACATAGAATATTACATTATTTTAACTTTTTTTAATGGGCATGTAAAAACTTTTGCTAATGACTTTAAATTTCTTATTTCAGACCTTTAACCTTTTATTATGTATTCCAAAATAGGAAGAATATAACCTAATAAACTTGCATGTTCCTGCTAGAAGTTTCACCTCTATGGGAAACTCAGCATCAGAGCTGTTTCTGTGACCCTATTCTATCTGCTTATTTGCTTGACTACTTTTACTTCTGCCTTCAACTTGAGTCATTATTTTAATGAAGTAATAACAGCTCTAATTGAGTATTAGTTTAAAAGTACTGTATGTGACATCTAGAGAATAACAATGAGCAAATGATATTCTCTTATAAACGAATCACATTTTTCCTTGTTCTTCTTTAAGAGACGGCCTTCTTTTATCTTATTTTTCCACCCTCCCTCGCCTCATCTGTGTCTGCAGAGTAAAAAAGAAAAGGTTTCTAAGTGTGGGGACCCATATGTGTGTGCGTGTGCGTGTCCGTATAGCACTGAGAGCTGCACGAGGTTATGAAAACAGTCATTCTTCCTGTCATCGCTCCATAGCCAGTGATTTAGCAGCGGGGCTAGCCCCCATGCTGCAGTAAAACACTGCCCTGCCATTTACAGTGCACTCTGGGATATCACTCAGCAAGGGGGGATGCCTCCTGGCACAGTCCCACCTCACCTGCTACTGTGTTTTGCCAACCGAGCTTGACCACACCCCGGACCCTCCAGACCTCCCTCAGAAAAAAGAAGGATGTGAAAAGAGTTCGTTGCTGAATTCCTATTCAGGTTTATTAGTGGTCTGATATAAAGTGCAGAGTAGAGTATACTGATAGCAGTGAGAGTTCAGGCCTAAATGTTTCTAAATGCTTCTTGGCTTGGAAGTACAGTTCTAGGAAAAATCTCATAATTAGTATATAACTTTTATGTAAAGGTTCTATAAATCTTGAAATGGTTCTTCATATCCACACACATTAAGAAAAATTGTTTAATTGAAAGCTCTATTTAGAACCACGCATTGCAAGGCTCTGTGTTTGTTTACGACAAGGGTGCCTAAACATTTTCTCATGAGGGTACAAAGCACAATGCCAAGAGAAAGAACAACAATATACTAATAATGAAAGTAGGTCAGGTTCAACTCAAGTTTTTAAAAATGTATTCAGTAACATTACATTACATTTTATTACTAAACTGCTTAAAAAACAGCTTAAAAAGAAAACTAAGAACTGAATATGTTGTATAGAGAGAAGAAAAAAATTTGTTATTGTCAGTAGAAAATTTTGTCATTTACTCTGGGTTAAATATTGTGGTGAACAGATCAAATAAAATGCTCCAAAATTACTTTTTATAACATTTTTTAACAGTATCTTACCCTGAAACATGTTGGGTGAGGACATGAGTACCTTTGATTAGGCCCACCAGAAATTTTCCAGAACCCTAAAATTTAGGCACATTCCCAATGTACAGCAGATTGTCTACAAATGCTTAGATGCTCAATACAAAATCAACTGATGGTCAATGATAGTAGGGGTCAGATTTATGGGTAGGGCTACTGTTATGGCTGTGGTTAACTAACCAGTTAAATTAAACCTTCCAAAAAGTGGTGGGGACAAAATGGGCCTCAACAAACATGTCCCCAGCACCCTTAGTGTAAAAGACACATATGGACACTGGGGACCATACCCAGGATATACAGAAAACAAAGAATATTTTGTAATATTATGAAGACAGGTTGTACAAATGTTTGGAACACTGCACCTCTTCTGCCAGCCAGTTTTGATTTCTGGGCTAGCTCTGGTTAGGGTTGACTATTGTTTGGGTCTCATCCTGCCCCCAAAACTACGGGACAGCCAAACTACTATTCGCCCAAGTGCAGTTGACATTTTGGATATGTGCATGTTATGTCCTCTGCTTCAGTCCTTTTTTGCAGCTCGAAGCAGATATGTTTTTGTACAAAAATTATTTTTGTGCTCTGATATTTGCACGTGCACTTCTAATGACCATCTAACATCACTTTTAAGTCGTTTTATGAAAGGACTGTGAAATTGTCCCCTGTGGATACCCTGGTTTCAGTATAATGGTTTTTTTTTTTCATTTTTAACATACATACCGGGTTAAATCTTCTCATGAACAGCTCCTCTAGGGCCATGACTAAAGCACTATGTGAATATCTCATGCATGATAAACCATGCTCCTTATGATCTCCACCATCTCCTTTCACACTTCCCTAAGATAGATTATCACAACTGATTGCGCCATGGAATGCTTGTCATATTTTCAACCAAGGCATTGTAATTGTTTCTCTCTGCTTTCTTCTCTTGTCTTTAAATCATAAAACAGTCATATGCAAAAGTTCAGGCGCCTAGGTCATGTTCAGTTAAAACTGTGTGCTGTGTGTTGACCGTGATGAGAATTTTACCACACAACATGTGTATGAATTGATTGATTGATTGATTGATTGATTTATGTATTTATTTATGTATGTATGTATTTGATCAACTGTAAATATAGCACCTGTATTTGTCCACCTTATTTCATTCGCAATGACATCAGATGTCAGACACACTGCTTGCTTCCTCTGTTTGCTACCATGGTCTCCATTAATTGATAAATACTTTTCTCCCCAGCAGAAAAATTCAATTCCAGTAAATCGATCCGCCATCCCCATAAACAAACACACAGTAAATTATTATATTATTTTGTTTTTATTAATATATACTGTACATTTCATAAAACAGATGCTGCTTTATGGCTATTTTGCACAATACTGGCCTAATAATTTGTCATTGTCACCTAATTATTTGCATTTTTTGGCAATTTTAATGATTCTGCTGCTAGAATACAGTATCTAACATAACACTGTATTCAATTACACTACTACTGTAATGGCTTTCGTCGGCTGGACTGTATGCTGTCCTGTCCTGCATTATTATATTTTTGCTATTGTGTTTAAAAGTCTTGCACTCTCTTTTTGCAAAGTCCTGTCTTGTCTGCACTTGTGTAGTCTTGTATTGTCTCTTGTGTTGCACCATGGTCACTGTGGAATTTTGTTTTGTTTCACTGTGTACAGTTTCATATGGTGGAAATTGCAAAAAACACTAACTTGACTTGACGGTGTCTGGTAAAACATTGTGGTATAATTTGTATACACTATTAACGTGTGCCCTGGTTGTTTGTATGCTTTGATAACCCACCATGATAGTGGATGTATAATTGTATGTTTCAGGCAGAATGCCAACAGTCAATGCTTTAAAACTATTTTCTAAGAACAAGTGATTTATTTTGAAAAATGTTTGGAGTTGTCCTTTATTGGGTTTTACATTCATTAAGTTTATTTCATTTTGGCTATGTGTCAAAACATGTAGTCATGGTGTAATTCTTAGGCCGTGTTCTCAAAAAGTTGTTTTCCAAGTCTAGACCAATGGTTCGCAAACCAGTCAATGGGCAATTGCACAACCCCCCACCAGACAGTACAAATTTTAGGGGTAAAATTTGGGGTAGAGGAAAATTATGGACTTCCCTTCGGCCCCTGAGGATCAGTTTAAGAACCACTGCCCCAGACAGTGACTGCACAGTTTTAATGCGTTAGCTAAGATTGTATGTTATTTACATGTCCTTAAATTCGTAGTCCAAATTACATTCTTGACATTAAAGAATAAATCTACTTCATTTGTATGGTCCACTGCAGATGCTTTATGGTTACTTAGCTTGTCTCTTGCATTTAACTAAATATCTATTAAATGTAATTGATCTTTAAGTTGATAATGAAAGATTCTGTTAAATCTAACCCTAAACCTAACCTTAACCCAAAGTTAAATCTAATCCTAATCCTGAACATAAACCTAATACTACTGATAAAATTCATCAGATAACCTGTTAATAATTAAAGTCACCCACTCACTTTCTGTAACCGCTTATTCCTTTCTGGGCTCATGGGCACCTGGAGCCTATCCCGGGGCCAATGGGTGTGAGGCAGGGATTCACCCTGGGCAGGGCTAATAATTAAAGTATTTGTAGATCATCTATAGGGGACCATCAAAACAAAGTGTAATTGAATATTGTTATCTAAACTGAACTGAACATATGTTGTTGTCTATATTCAAAGCTTATTAGTTAAAACTGTTTCTACCCCTTTATTTAACTTAAATATATATTCAAATAAATTCAAAAACTAGGGATTTTTGGGCAGATTTCAGTTTTTGCCAGTGAGATTCTTCCTTCTTGCCAAAAATGGGTCCTTAGACAAAGCAGCAAAAAGAGAATGCAACATTTATTCCCATTTAACTTAATTCCAATTGTACAAGACAGCAGTAACTGATCAGCCATAAGGCTCCCAACTTTGACTTTGATTGGAGTTTCTTTACAATTATTTAAAGCAGTTTGAGTTGTCTGTTGTCCTGGTTTGTGTTTGGAATACAAGTAAAAGCTTTTATTTCATGAATGTTAAATTTTCTTTTCATATAATTATTTAGAATACTGAAATATAAATATTGTCACATAGTAATTTGCCTATAACTGTAAGTGTAAAGTGTAAAGTGACCATTCTGTCATACGTGAACACGCCACAGCACCCAGTGTGAACAGCACAAAATTCTTTTAACCCATTAGCTAGCTTGCATTTAACCCAAGCTAGCTAATGTTAGCACATCCACTTTTGTGACAGCAGGCAATGTGATGGTGGTGGTGGTCTACCGGGTAGGATACTTGCCTCTAGACCAAGAGATCATAGGTTTGAGTCCTACCTTCAGCATACCACCTCTGGGTTCCTGAGCAAGACCCCTAACCCCAAGTTGCTCCAGGGAGACTGTCCCCTGTAGTTAGGGAACGGAAGTCACTTTGGATAAAAAGTGTCTGCTAAATGTCGTAAATGATATGGTTTTTGTTGGTTGCAAATCTGATTTTTATAGACTGTAAAGTCGGAGATATTTTATACAGCTACAACCTTTGCTCCATCATGAAATCATGTTTCTTGTAGACAACAAACCAAAGGCCACGTTGTTCTCCTATATCATATTAGCTCTACTTTTTCTTTATCATGAAATGTGATTTTTCTAGGCCACAAAGTAGGGGCTATTTAGTTCAGCAAGCTAACATTAGTCCATTATTTCACTAATTTAAGTTGTTTCCTAAGTAAAAATTAGCAATACTATGACATGGTATTAGTTAAAGTAAATATCTGTAGTTATTTTCATTACTAACTACAGTTGTTCATTAGCCCCTGCTGTGTCTGCCATGCTGTTTACAATGTTTTTGTTTTCTCCCACCTTACTAATGCTGAGAGCATGTGTTTGCTTTCATTGCTTTGTGTTTTTCTTCCACCACAGGATGCCTTGTAAAAGTTTTCTGGGGGCCGCGGGAAACTTTGAAAGTGCATGTGCATGTGTGTGAGAAGTCATTTCAGTATAAACCTGTGAATGTGAGGGCAGACAGGGTGACCCCTTGTGTCACCTGCTTCCTGTCTTAAGGTGATCAGTGTTGGTGTTGCTGGACAGGGCATGAAATCAGTTAGTCATGGACTTCTACATGACTCCCTGCCAGGAGCCAATGAGAATGTATGTAGGGCCATGGGAAAGACGTAGTGGCTGCTGAGATTGTGAGCGACATATTGTACACCTTGCACATACAGAGGCTTTATAACTGAAATACCAATTATCTTTTTAGTATCTGTAGGTGGAGACAGCTGAAGAGCTAGCAATAGCTCGTTGATAGTATCTTGTCTGAGCTCCTGGTGTTTGCTAATTACGGTTTGACAGGACTCCAGAAAAAATCTGTTGCTCTCTTTTGTAACTTTTGTATTGTGAAGTCCTAGAGGCTAGAAAATAGAGATAGCTAAGCATAGCTAGCTAACTTTTGCCCTCCAAAATTTGGTACATCATGAAATGAGACTGTCTCCATAATCTAGGCAGCCAATTAGTGTCTGTTTGGTTCCGCTAGCTAACATTAGCTCTACTTTTGCTATATAATGTAATGTGATTTTTGTAAGCTGCAAACCAAGGGCTGCTAAGTTCAGCGAACATATTCCCAACACCACCACAAAAGCAGAGCTATTTAAAAATAATTTAAAAACATAGTGTCAGAGATACATTTCCCTAAGTTGTTAATCAATGCCATTAAATATTTCAGATAAATACTCCAAATAGAGAGGACTATAGTAATAATAGTAATAAAAGATGCTTTGTATATTTTTTTAGACAACAACTTGTTATTCAAGACGGTTTAAGACATGTTAGATGAGTTAGGTATGTAGTTTTGTATGTTGCTAATTTGTGGTCAGATGTCCAATGTGTCTTGGATGATCGATTACTTTTGGGAAATTGTATTAATAAATTAACAATTGTATGAATGTGATTTTGCTTAACTCATCACTTTAAGACTGTCCTACAGTGCCCAGTGTCTTCACTGAGCTGCACTGCTACTGATTATGTGACATTACAGCATTGTCCATGAGTTTTGCACAATTATTATTCCTGCTGGTTTTGTCATTACACTCAGTCCCATATTCCTTATCTTTATCCTTTATTCCCTCCCTTAATGGAACCAATCATTGAAAACCACATAATTTCCAAAGGCTGATTTGCCCATTCTCTTCTTATCCCTAAAAATGAAGAAATAAATAATAGAATGGGCACTCTTCATTAAATGATGCTGAAATGAAAAAAATGTTAATGTAAAGTGGCACTATGCATATTAACTTCTGCCATCTAGTTAATTTAGAATTTTTTTTAATGACAAGTACCTTCATATCAAAGGAATTTATTTATTTGTTTAAAATGTTTGTTTTTTTTTTGTTTCAATGCACAGTCAAATATTCAAGTTGAGTGCAGTATGATGACTATTTAGTATCTTCACGTGAAACCTTATTATATGGAGGCTTATTATTAAGTTTACTAATAAGATTTACTTATGCAATAAAATATGAAATGGAGTGCTGTATCATGAGATATTCGACCTTTGACCTTGGGCCTATGACTGCAGCACCCCAGTTAGACTAATCATGGTATAGCATGGCCCTAAACATATTATTACAATTTTAGCTTATGCATGGTTTAGCATTGTTACTGTCAGATTTTGAAACAATAATCTAGTCTAATCTGATCAAGTGCTGCTGCATGCAAATGCAATTAAGTAAAATGTAAGGATTTTTACAGTGAAAACGTCAAGACTGATCATCAAGTCTATACATAAACAAACTACAGATTTGTCAGCTAATAGCTTAAGAGAACTAGCTCCACATTTCACATTTGTGTAGCACATTTAAACACAGCTCACGGCAGACTAAAAATATTAGTTGACGTCGACAATTATTTTATCACGCATTAACGCAGTTTTTTATTACTATTATTTTGAAAGTTCGTTGCTTACTGGCTCTGAATACACACACAGACAAACCGTGGGTCGCAGGAGGGGTGGGGTGTTGATCAGTACTCACTTGGGATGGGCGTCATCACGAGTTTTAACCAATGAGAGCACTTTTTTTGTGCTCGACCACTTCACCTCACTCTAACAGGGACACTTGCTACTGAACATAGACTGTTTATACTGCTCCTTGATAAAAGAAAAATGTTTCTGCTGGTACCTGTTCAGAAAAAAAAGAAAACAGATTTATAAATGTTAACTTGCTGTTGCTCAGAAGGTGCCTGTTATAATGTTATGATCGTGGCTCTGGACTGTGAGGGTAACTTGTTTTTCTATAACAAACTACATAAAACATTAGTGCCCTGGCAGAGGCAAACAGCTTTGGTTTTATATTTGATTTGATTACATTAATGTTCAAATTGAGATTTACAAGAGATATTTTAACTGCAACTGTGTTAAAGGGAATACTGCTGTTAAAAAGCACCTTATTTTTTTTAAAGCATTTGCAAACCAAATGTTATTGCACTTTTGTTCATATAGCAGTACTTTTAAAAAATAAAATTGCGCAATACAATACTTTTAAATTCATTATTGAATTTTGTGCATAACAATTAATCATGCAATTAATCCCAATTAAAATTTTTAATTGTTGCCCAGCATTACTAAAAACATTAAATAAAACTATAACACTAAAATCCTTATGTCACATCTGGGCCACCTCGGTCACACCCCTTACGGAGCCCGTCCCCCAAGTTTTGACTACGTGAAGCCCTGGAGTGATGACGTCATGTGTTGTTGCGTGCTTGGTCATCGAGAGCCTAGGCAACCCAGGTGTTCGAACTGAACACATTAGCTGGGTTGCTAGGCGCCTGATGACATGTCCCTGTGTGTCTCATTTCAGTTAAGTGGATCTTGTTTACTGGATGATTGTTTGTGTTGTGTGATTGGCTGTCTCTGTGTGTTTCTGGGTTTAAAAGCGCAGCCAGTCTGGAGGAACGGTACATGGTCACCAAGCTCTATCAGTGTTTGTATCAAACTTTATGAAATATTTCACCTATGCCTGTGTCTTTGTAACAGCCTCTGGACTCGTGTGGGAGATCCCCTTGAGCTCTACACCATGTGTGGCTCTCCAAGTGGCAGTTGGGGAGCTTCCTTCTACTCAGCCACATTTATAGAGATTAAAGACTCCACAGGACTCTTATCTGTACCAGTGTCTGTTCCTTTGTGTTTACCTCCATCTGTCTCAGCAGGCGTGAGGTGTGCAGCCGTCTCCACTGCGGTGAAAAAGTGGATCTACTTGACTGGCCAAGAAGGCCACTAAACCTGTAGCTCGGTATTGAGACCAAGCCTTCTCTCCCTCGGGCTTGGGTTCTTTCGCAGGAGTGAAGGTCCTCCTGGAACCACCTTGTACTTGTGTTGACTCTAGTGTTTGTGTTTGGAACTCAGAGAGCTCACCCTTCTTGTTGAGTTCATTAAACCTGTTCTGAGAAACTAAAGTGGATTCCTGCAGTTGTGTCCTTCCAGTGTACCCGACATGACACCTTATCAACGTTGAAGTCATACAGCACACTTTTTCCACTTCATAAATTAGTTTCTCCTGTTTTTGGCTACTTCAATCATGTTTTAATAATGGAGAATACTGCTTAACCACAGTATTTAAAATGGAAAACCAGTGTGATGTGTCCATCAAAAACAAAGAATTACCGACTGGTGTCGATTGCTTGGTTGATTACAGTGTGAGTATTTTTGTTTTGTTTTTCTAACTCGTTTCTGGCTCTTGCTGTTAGCACAAGATGTTGTTCGATATAATTATTTTTAGCAGGATTTTGCACAAATTTGTTGTGGCTGTTATATTGTTTTTAGTGGCTGGTTGTCATTGCCAGGTTGAAGGTGAGTAAGGTGGGGCAATATTAAGGTATACTCAGACTAGGCCCAGTTGCCATGCACCATGCCCGATGGTGATTGAGCACCCTTCCCAGAAGTGTGGCAGAGAGATGGGACTGAGGAACGTGCATGATTTGGGGAAGAAGAAGAGTGAAAACTTTCTTACAGGGAAAGATGTAGAAATGGAATTTTATAGGAAGGTAGAGCATAACTCCATTATGTGGAGTTGTTATGTGCATTATTTTAAAGAGGCTTATTAGCAGTCTTACGTTTTTTTTTCTATGAAAAAGCCCCAATGGTTTAATAAGTACTGGGGGGACACCACCTTCTATGGTATCCACAGTCATCAGAAGTAAACACTTTCATGGAGCACAAAGTACTACAAACAACTAGAGAGGTCTGTCTTAAACTATTACATGATGGAAGCTTACTTAACCTGGTCAAAGCATAGAGTAGTTTGATATCACTAAAGGACTGCTTTATGTGCACTGTAGAACCTTTTAATAGCTGTTTCCCTTTCAATAACTATTAAGGGACCTTTATTTTTAAGAATATATTATACTATTTGAGCTACACAGTGCAAATATCAGGTGTTTGCATAGAAAATTATTTCCATAATTATTTATATGCTTATCATCTTACATTTTCCTATTATGCTGCATGATTACATCAACGCACACACTTAGTACCCCTTGAAGCTACGGATGTTAACACACGTCCCAAACACACATAAATACATACAGCGTTTAGAGGGAGACTGTGGTTTCATTGGCTGGCCCAGTGAAGCGGTACTGGAGGATAATAGGTAGTCTGGCATTTTGGTCCTTCGGAAAAAAAGTGTTTGGGAATTACAAAAAAAACAGGTCTAGCTGTAATCGAAAGCTAAAGAGGAATTTCTGGGAGACTGTGCCAGTGTTTAGCCTCCTACTGACTGACCTGGATGCTAGGAAGGCCATTCAGTCTTTTCAATCTGCTTCCACTTTAGATGGAGAGAGAAAAGAGGAGAAGAGACCATTGTCAAGGTCAGCAGAATGTAAAGTTAGATTGAAAAGGCAGATTGGAAGGAAATTAAGTCATTACATTCTCTGTTTTACTTGGTACTCTCATTCTGCCACTCCGTCTGTATTTTAAACGTGATGGAGAGAGTTTAAAGATGATCAGAGGATTGAGAAAGATGGAGGGAGAAGAGCCTGCAGCTGTCATGATGGATTGACAGCATTTGTTACACAGAGTGAATGATGTGTAGTTGTCAAATGAATTCTTTTGATCTAGGGTGTTTTAATGTTGTGTTCCTGTGTGTTTGGGTGTGTATACATGTGTGTATTAAATAAGGACTTCAAAGCCAAAAAAATCCTCAAATCATTAAGGCATTAAAGAAATACTTCAGCATGTTTCAACCTAAACTTACACACCGGCAGTAATGTCCCCCACAGAAAACAGGTCAAACAGGTCAAATCCGAACTCACGCATAATAGAATAGGCAATGGGGAGGTGCTTCAGCAGCTGACTTTTGACTTCTATTAGTTTGCCCCCCCCTCCCCCAATAAAATAACATATTTTGCTGAATTTACATCATTTACAGGGAACAAACTTTTGTGCACAATTTTATTTACTTGCTGAGTTCAACAAACTGAAAACAAGTAAAACTTTCATTTTTATGTGCAGGCCACATTCTATGTTTGTTAAATTCGGAAAAAATAAAACACAAGTGGTGCCCAAACTTATGACTGTAACTGTGTTTCAAGGCAATGAGTTCACATTTAAGTTTTTACGTCGAGGTTACTTTTTGAATGACCCATAAGACGGGGCAGCCAATCGAATAAATAATAAATAATTCAGTACTTACAAAAAGTATTAAAATCAAAATAGTTGGAAATGTACAACGTATTAGTAATTTAGAATATACATGTGAGACGTTAAGCTCCTGTTTAAATGTGTGTTGCTAAGTTTTAAACAGTTTTGTGGTAACTAAGCAAAACTTTAAACTGGAGCACTCGTAGGGCGAAAGACAGAGAAACACCCTAGACAGGTCACCAGTCCATTGCAGACACAGAGACAAATACATTCACACAGGGCAATTAAACAATTCCAATTCACCGGATGTGCCTGTCTTTGAGGGAGGATACCCACACACGGAGAACATGCAAACTCCACACAGTGGAGGTCTCTTGGCCATCAAGACCATGAATACTATGTACATTATTTGCAATATCAACACACCAACAAATTATTAAAATCTGATAATTTAATGGCTTCTTATATATTAATGGGTCAGTACATGGTGTATTAATGAATGTTATTATAATGTGTTGCCAAATGCCTTTGATTCAGGGTGTCATTGCTTTCAGTTAGTGTAGCGTAGTGGGTAACACCACTGGCCTTGTCAGGATGGGGTTCAGTTCCCCATCCAGGCAAGCACACCACATTAATAAGAGACCCTGTACTCCTAATCCTACCATTGCTCTAGATTAGATTTACATATTTGCCTGCCAAATATGTAAATGTGAAAATCTCGTATCTCCAAATTCATAACTTTTCAGGAGAAAAAATAACATCTTAATTCTCATTGTAAGAGAAATGAAAGATGTTTTATTCTACGTGATTTTGTACCACTTGGTCTGTGGAATGTAAAATTTTGTCAGAGTGTAAAGAGTGGCTGGCATTCTTAAATTATAAGATTATAATACATTTAAAAAAGTATGTGGGACAATGAACACAAAATACAAGGTTTTGTTTTGTTTGTTATTTTATACGTTTTTATAAGTGTATTTTAAAGAGGTAGACAAATTTTACATAAAGAGTATCATATATTGATATTACGATGAAAAAATATTCCTTTTCTATATGATGAAAAAAAAAATATCCTTCAAGTTGTGTGTTGTTTAAGTCATCCTTTATGTGAAATACTGAGAAAGAAAAAACCTGCTGATTAGTTTGGGATAGTTTAGTGTGTTTTCAAAGTGCACTGCTTATAGAATTAAGTCAATGTCTCCACAGCAAAGAAGGCACAGGTCTGTGTGTTTGCATGTAATGTCATTTCTAAATTACACACTCTCTGACACCGTCGAGTTTTGCCTGGAATCAGCTGTGCCTCGGAAAGCACAGACAATTTAACGCTAAGATACACGCTAAGATGCACCATAGCCATCCCATTAATCTGCTTCCCTTGGAACAGAATGCAGTATCAGGACACGTACGTCTGAGTGCAGAAGAATTTTCATGTTTAAGCCAAATCCCAATGCTGTCCCATGAATTCAAAGAAGCATTACATTTTATTCAGCATAGCAACACCAATATGTGCATTCGGTATTATATACCACAACTTGGAAAGGAGGTGTGCTGTTAGCTCTGGAATTAAATTGGCTGTGAATGGCAAATACCTCTTTAAGCAGTAAATGGAGAGCCCATTAGCATTCTCTATTAACAAAAATAGGGGTGTAAAAGCTAAAATCATGAAACGATGCCTTTTTACCTTACAGTATTGTCTTCACCTACGTGACTAGAGTGGGTGTTAAAGCAAGCAAATAAAATGGGCAAATGAGAGGGCAGCAGGGGTCCTCCCATAGAGGTGTGAAAGGGAGGGTGTGTGGGGGAAGGCACTTTTGGAATTAAACCACTGCAAAAGCCAATATCGCAGTCTGGACTTCAGATAATGCTCAGGCTATTATCATCTTAGGTTAACAACAACTCCATTAGGGGTACCAAACAGTAATTCTTACTGTTACTGTTTTGCATTTCATCACTCATACCATAAAAACCATTAGCCTTTAGAAAAAAGCACACTGCATTTTTTTGTTTTAACCCTCACAAGTCCAGTTGTTCCTTTCACTTTGTTAGGTGATTCAGATGTAATTATGTCATTAATTACACATTTAATTACAAAGAGGGTTATGCACTTAATTACATTTCCATTTGATACACATTCTGCATTAACAGACTCAAGACTGTACCTCTCACTTTCACACTGCAAAAACTAAAATCTTGCAAACGCAAAAATGTCTAAATTACATTTTTTTTTAATCATCTCCGACTCCCTACCACATCTATGCCTAAATAATACTATTAAAAGAACACTAAATGGTCTCTACTAGGAGACCATTTATTCTCAGCAAACACACTACTATGCTTCATTTGCATTTAGCTGACCAGTTCCTAATTGCTTTCCTTAGCTGTTAGTAATATTAGTATTTTATATATAAGTATTAGTAATATATTAGCATTATATATATATGCAACCTTGTTCAAAAGTCTGAGACCAGGCTGAAAATCTGAGTATTCTTATTTGTTGTTTTGTTATTTTTTCCAGTTTGTTCACAAACACTAGAGGAATTGTATTGAAAATGAAATGTAAATGCTTATTTTCAACTAATGAAAAAAAATGTGGTCTTCAAATGGTGTAAATAACATTTACGTAGTAAGATGCCTGTAAAGTGATTTTAGCCAATTTTAGCTGCATAATTCTCACTAAATGTGTAAATGAAGCAAACAATAACATCATTGTTCAGCTTTCACAGTTTCTTGAAGTTTTTAAGCAGGTCAGATAGTACTTTAGGGAGCTTAGGGGTGTAAAATGCACTGGAGCATTTTTGTATCAGTTTTAAAGCAATGATAATGCAGCATTGGAATCGATTACAATAATACTCAATAAACCTGTGACCATAGCTTGTGGATTTTGGCTTCATTTAAACCTGGAAAAAAAGTATTTTAGAATTATGACAAAGAAAACAAAGTTCTGATCAGTAAAATGAAGAAATATTCAACATTCTAAATTCTATGCTATTCTGAATTGAATTCGATTCGGATTCTATTTCTAGGTCACCATGTTATATAATTTCTTTTCTAAAATCTGTATATATATATGTCTATGTGTGTGTGTGTGTGTGTGTGTGTATATATATACATATATTTTTATATATATATATATATATATATATATATGTATGTATATATCTATGTGTGTGTGTGTGTGTATGTGTGTATATATACATATATATTTTTATATATATAAA
>JBBPCZ010000089.1:28519445-28536301 GCA_037974445.1 Brycinus macrolepidotus | reverse complement strand
GAAACTCAAGCTAGCTTACTAGGTGAAGATACAGCCAAGTAGACACCACAAGCACAGACTGACTCCAGACCAGAGTGAATCTGGCCACGCCCACTAATTACACCAGGTGAGAATTATCTAGCAGATTGCAATGAGGCTACTGAAGCTAATGAAGTAAACCTTTTGTGGCTGCCGTGGTTCGCGGAGCTTTTGATCTCCTGAACTCCTGGATAGGAGTGTAAATGCATTGGGTATGTTCAAGTCTAGAACAACGTCTTCGCTTCACTGGATGAACGTGACCCTCTTCCCTGGTCCGACTGAGAGTCTAAAAGCCATCTGTGTTTCTGTTTAAGGACTATTTCTGTTTGTAGCTCTCTGAGCTCATTGCCTGTTTCGGTTTGCATTAAAGCCCTTTTGTTTCTGAAGCCTCCTGCATCTGCGTCCTCCTTACCCGAGATGACAGTGGATTTGGTGAACAGTGCATGCAGAATGACCCAAATATAACGTATTAAATTTAGAAATGTTTTATTTGACTCCTATACAGTCCATTTTTTATTTTTTCCAAATTTCTATTTTCTTAACATATTGATCTAAAATTGTAAATTTACTCTTGTACCTATGAATCATTTTTTCATCAAAACATCATCAAAACTTATCAAGCCACATAGCTCAAAGGAAGGTTTTCACTTTACTGAATATATAAAAAATTTTGTTTTTATGGGACAACTGAAAACTGACAATAGAAAACCCACACTACATTATAAATTACAGTTTGACATGTAATCAATCAATTCAAATGTGTACTGCTAGATATTTCTTTCAGCTGTAACTACATAACATGTAATCTCTGTTCTGGAGAATTGTCCTTTTTATACTGTTGGAATATAATATTTTTGTTATTGGACATGTTTGGAGTAATGGTCCTTTTATGAGGTTTTATCCTGACAGCAATAGTATGAAGAGTATGTAAGAAGTTACACATGCATTTTTTTTAAACATTCAGACGATTATGATCTCATTCAAACCAATCATCAGTGTACTGTGAAATACTGATATGAAAATGGTGATTCAAACACATGGACTTTGGAATATTAGAATTGATAATAATATTATTTGCTTATAGCTGATTATAGTTACACACACACACTCGCAAACACATATACATATGTATATATACATATACACACACACGGAATATAAATATATATGTGTTTTGTATTGTTTATATTCCACTAGTGTGTAAATATAATGTTTGTGTATTAAAGTATTCCTTGAAGTATTTTCCTTGAAAAGTACTCCAAACGTGCCAAATTTGACAAACCAGTCACATAAGCTTATTAAATGTAGTAGTCACCACTGTGCATGATGAAGAGCCATTCACACAATTTAAATTACAAAGGGACCAATTCTGTATACATTTTTTTTGATGAAGTCTACACCATTTCGGCTTCCAGCCAACACTGCTGTATAAGGACCCCCCAGATTACTGTGGGATATAGTCTCACCAGACTACATACATTCATGAAAAAAATGGGTGATGAGAAAGAGCGAGAACATGCCCTAAACCACTTTCACTCTTTGCTTCATTCACATGCTTTTCTCCGTTGTTTCTTTGATGCTCAGTCCGTCTCTCTTTTGTTTGTGGTCAGTCTTTCCCACACTCCAGATATGACTCCTGAGATCAACTATTTATTTGACCTCTGAACTTTGACAGGGAGAACTAGACTACTTACACTTCTAACAAGATTATCCCTTGTGTATTTGTGTGTGCTTGTTGCATGGGGATTAGATGTATAAGGTAAATAGGAAGAAATGGTTTTCCAGGAGGCCAACACCAGAAGGCACACACACACACAGGAACCCTTAGCTTAACCTCAGAAACCAAAAGGCAGTTTTTCAGCTTTTTTCATTTTTCATAGAAAAGTTGAATTTTGTAGTGAAAACAGCACTTTTCCTTATGAGAACCAGAAGAAATGTTCCCTTAAAGATATAAATACGAGGCCACACTCACACACACAAATAATGTTTAGCACAAATAAGCTTTTAAATGGGAATAAGATCTTTATACATCTGCATTACTATGACCTTTTCTATCACTTTTTAACATACATTTATTTAGCATACTTAGATCTTTTGGATCAGTACCACCCCAATAGACCCGTGTCCTTGCCACATAACTGAATTCAGTAGGAGGTAATCTTAGACTATATTCTGAGAGGTTTGGTAGATTAGCTGTACAGGTGAGCCCAATGCACCTAAAGAAATCAAACTGTTATAGATTCTGAGGGACTTCTGAGAGGTACAGCTGTCTAAGAGTCATCCCTATTATTGGGGGACTGCAAGTCTGATCCTTGCTGATGCCACAGCCATCAATGACTGGGAGTACAAGAGACTCCAAGAGACTTCTCTTTCTGGGTGAGCAGGATGGCCCTCTCTCAGGTGTTTGTTACAGGACATAACAGGATTGGCAGTTAGTGATGCGGAGAAACTTTACATGTGCTGGACTTGACCATGCCAGTATTTAACAGGCTGCAGTTCCTATTGCATTATACTCCTTTGCATTTTGAGTGATCAGGTCGGTTAAATCTTATTGTGGGCCTTTTGTGGTCACATTTGTGCGCTTTGAGTTGTGAAAGGTTGGCAACACCTGCTATCAGGACCCATTTATTACTTTGTCTAAAGTCTGCTTCTGTTAAAAGGATGTATGTTTTGCCCAAGCTGATGGAAAGGATGGAAACCATAAACCCTCAACATAAAAAGCAGGCATCACAAACAGAAAGTAGTGCTTTATTATTTCTCCTCATTACAGGGACTTAAGGATGAGGATGCTGTTGGATTTCTGCTGGCATGAAAACAGAACCAAAGGCTATCCCCTTAGTAATGGGTTTGGTGTCTATCCCCTGGCTCATGCGCATACATGCACACAGCTCAGGTCACGGCCTGTAGCCCAAGCCAGCCGGCAGACGTAACCCTGCATCTGTGGTGAATGTGTCAGATGTAATTTGAAAGCGTGGCTATTGAGAAAACACCCTCTCAAATAATTAAAACCAATTCATGTCAATTAGTTCCACATGGAATGCAAATTAAAAGCGCATAATTAATCAGAGCTCTTGGTCGGGAGGGGGAGTAATTAGTGGGGTTTAATTCTGTCACTCTAATAGCATTTTTCTAATTGAAAATGCATACATTTGTCACACATTTCCCATCACACAGGTATGGTAGACACAGTGTGTATACAGTGTGTTCATGCGTGTGGGTGTGAGGGAGAGGGTGTCTCTATGTAGGCATGCCTTTCAATTAGATTAGTGACTGTGAAGCACAATCTTCTGAGTTTATGTAAATGAAGATCACAGTGATAGTTTATGAGAAGGGTGTACGCTATCCTTTTCTTACAATTCTCTTTTATGCCTATGCTTGACACACTTGACATACATGGCATAATGAAACATGAATGCATGTTGGGTAATTACAAAAATGAGTAGAAATGCCTTGAGGCCTTTTCTAAAGTATACCTGTACTCTAAGAAAGCTTTGAAAAAGACCTAGACAACTGGCACTTCTAATCTTGACTTTGTCCTGATCAGCAATGTTTGAAGGAAACTGAGCTCATTCTTAATTATTTATTTAATTATTAATTAAATAAATTATTAATTATTATTAATAATAATAATTAATTATTAATTATTCCCTGGTCTATAATTTCGGAAGTTGTGCCCATGACTGAACTCATTCCTACGACTTCCCTACAACTTTCTATTGTCTCTTTAGGTAACCTAAATAGCTAGTGATCTAAGCTAGTGATTGTTTGTAGTTTGTTCAACCTTTTAAAGTAGCTGTCATGTATTGTTTGAAAACAAAGTAAATTTGCCATGATGATTCATATCAATGCGTTATGTATCACAGACCTGGGACTTGCCTATATTGGCTTGGTACTTGACTTGAAACTGGTTTGGGACTTCACGTTGAACTTAAGAGTGACGACTTAAGATTTGTTACATGCAGTTCAGTGACGTGTCCTTACTTTTGGTAACAAGTGATACACATTTTGATACAGTTCCACTGGTCTCTTCTTCATATAATGTTCATACAATGTAAAAGGCCACTGTTTTAAAATGAAACAAAAACAAAAAAACAAAAAAATGGGAGGTTCTGACAGCAACGAAATGCACATTTGAATGTTTAAACACAAATGCACATTTGGTAATTAAAAACCAACTGAATGTGTGAATATGACTGCAAATGTGCCTCAGGGCCTACAAAGATGTTTACGGAAATGCACGCTGATGTATGGTTATCTCCATCTGGATTTCTGAGCATGGGTAATGATGCAGCCCCTGCTTGCTAATGAAGGATAAGCCTTCCCTCATAAGCATGGGTTTGCACCCGTGTGATCACAACAACAGATACGCAAACACCTCGCAGCCCCTCTGATCTGCAAGAACAAATCCAGATGCCATGCACACTCCTCAGCAGCTGGAAACCTCCCTTTGCTTTCCTGACCCCTTTACCCTGCAATGCCACCAAGAGGTCGAAGGTCAGGTCTCGCTGCGGAAGCGAGCTAGGTGGGAACGAGGATTCCAGTGTCTGTGCTCCTCACACAAACACACACACACAAATACACACTCGGCCTGAGCCTAAGACACCAATAGTTTTTAAGTACTGTAACATGAGCGAGGGATGAACTCTAGTGGAGGATGAGCCGGAACAGGAGAAGTGCAGGAGGAACGCGGAGGGGCCCAAACAGATCAGTAAATTACCCCTTTGACTGAGAATACAGGTCAGAAAGAGGAAGAAAACACAGATAACACACACTCAGCAATCCCAAAGATGACGCAAAGCCCCAAAGTGTTCCAAAGTCATAAAAGACACTTTAAAGAGAAGCATCAAACAAACAAAATGTTTGGGCTGGTAACATCCCTCTAACTGCTCCCCATGACCCTGTGCTTCTTACACAATATGTGAAATCCAGTGGTATTTTGGCGGGAAAAAGATTACTAGCAAGCTAGCTTACATGGGAAACCTTATGTTTGCTAGGCTCAGGCATGTGGCAATAAACAGGGGTGCTCACGTTGGCACAGAAAAAAATTACATAAAACGTAAACAAAAATGCATTTTTTATATTCCATATACGCACATCTGGTTAGTTTTCATCTATGTATTTACCAACAAGGTGATGGGCCGGCTCATGATGGTAAGGAAAATGAGCAATAAATGATTAAAGAATTTTGATCACCTGTTTTCACTTTTAGCTTTAGGGTCTGGTATGGATGTACTTTTAACTACCAATAAAAAATGTTTGATCATATTCACTTCGTTTTTTTGGTTGGATTTGAGTACTGTATATTGTACTATATTGGAAGACACCGATGTCAAGATGCTGATGTTAAACTTTGGAGTTGTTTACATTACCATGGCCATGTCACAGACAGTCACTGATCAGGAAGAAAAATCAGCTTGCTTTCTCTCCATTAGACTTAGTTAACTTAATTACTCATAATTAATCCAAAGCTTTACCAATGGTGGTGAAATTCAAACTGAGCTTTGCTTGCTTTTGCAGCCCATAAACCAAAGGCTACCTGTGCTATGATATGTAATATTATGAAAGAACACCCTTTTGATGGTTATGAAATATGTATTTAAGTGTTTCACTCACATGACTGCTCCATTGTAAACTGTAATGATACAGTCAACTCATGAATAAGGCACCAGTACAGTGTAACCTGTCAGAACAGAGTGTTATGTGTAGAAACTAATTGATCAGTATTTTTCATTTTGATGGCTTTTGCTATAGAAAACATTATTGTTAATTATATGATTTGCCCAACACTGAAGTAACTAAACATTGTCATGTTGGTTAGCTTATATGAGTGAGAGGCCTTCAGAGCTTGAGTGAAAGCACTGTCCTCTGTTTAAGTTCCCTAAGCGCTTGTGTTTTCAAAGAACTGTTTACACTTAAGTGAAAGGACTGCATTCTGTTAAGTTCCCTACGCACTTGTGTTGTCAAAGAACTGTTTACTCTTCATTCTGGATTAAAGCTATTTGTGTTCTTCCAGTACTCCTGCTTCTGTGTCGTCCTTCCCCAGGTCCCACATGACAGCTTACATAGGAAGATGGTAAACTTTAATTCCACAATAAAACATGTGATTACTGTTCTTGCATCAAACTGTGCAGCAAACACAATATATTTATATTGTTTTTACTGGCAACAGATCACTAGGATTTTGCACTGTATACATTATGTACATTTTGTACATTATGTACAGTGCTGCATGGCCAAACCAGTTTTTAGCACATTTTCCAACCTTGACCCTTCGAAGTACAGCTGTTTGCACAATGTTTTAATGACTCCGCAGCTGTAGCCCTTATACAGCTGGTGAATTGCAACTTCCATAATCATAATAAATGTTGTTCCCAGACACTTCCATGATGAATTTATTCATCACAATACATCAAGACAGACAAATCATCTACAGGCTAACAGCCAGTGATGGCAATATCAGCTTTTCAGCACACAAAATAGGACAGTGATGGTGGAAGACCCATGTAAAAATAAACAAGCAGAAAACTGACAAAAGCAATAGTGAAGTGAAAAGCTTCAAATCCCTCCGTGAGCCTTCACTGTAACAAGAACCCATGAGCTGTGTGAACTTTCCATTTTTTTCAGCTTTAAAAAGAAAGTAACCTGGTTGACTTACAATTCTTATAATTCCTTCACTGAACAAAATAATCTGTTATATAATTTTTAACTTATTAGAAAGATTACTAAACTTTTTTAAAGGGCCCATTTTTCTTTTGCCACATGTAATGATGTTTATGCATTTATGCTTACCAAAATCAATCATATTTTACTTTTACATGACCAAAAGTGATATATGTAAATTACCTCTATTCTGACTGGCTGCCCTGTAGTCTTTTAACTTCAGTAATAGAAAGGCAAACATAAAACATTGGTTTTCATGGAATATATATACATATAAATATATATTTTATGAAGACATTTATAAATTTATTTACTTTTAACAAAAAGTTGGGCCCACACATGCTAACACAGAGGCAGTGGACATGGCATTTAGCACATTTAGAATTAAATAAAGTCATATAACTATCATATTACTGTCAATAACTCTAGTGTCCAGAGAACAAACACAGATTCATCAAGTTTAATATCATTAAAACTGTCACCCAGCTTAGTCTTGCCTTCCTTGCAGCAGAAAAGTAAGGCAAATGAGCTGGATGCTGACCACCATTAAAACAGCTTCTGGCAGTTGGCAGACCAGGCTGCATGTGAATGAGAATGTGCTCCACTGTAATGGCTCCTCAGTGCGTATCACATCGCCCCATCCCCCTCCCGGAAACGTCCATTAAGACATTTAATTCCCTGGCAAAATGAGAACAACTCCAATAAGTTACATATTAGAGCACTTTAACTGTGCGGTCAAACCTTTTTGGATGCGGAGAGCTGTTTGTGCTTGTTTCCATGGCCCCTTTCACAGGTTAAAGGAGCATTTTTACACATAATAGCAATGGCTGTGAAACTAGGTGCTTTAATTAGCAAGTCTGTTTGTCAGATTTTGAAAAAAGTATGTGCTGTAATTGTTGGAAAAGTGTTAGCATCATGTTTGCATTGGTTATCCATTGAAAGGACAGCAATATACACATACACAGATGCACACAAACACAAACTCAGTGACTTTAATGTTACTTTATCAAATGCCCTCTCCTTGATTTGTAACTACATAAGTAGTGATGAACTTGGCATTTCATAAATAAATATATCATTACCCTTGACTAAAGGCCAGAATTTATAAAGTTCCATGGCACCTACATAAACCCCTCATGACAACCATAATAAAGCTCCATAAAGGCCTCTTCTAACAAGCATCAGTTCTTATATCATTTTCTGAGGTGAAATGACCTCAAAAGTGACTAAAGCAGCTATTATCAGAACTGACGGTTGTTGGAAAATACTTTATTAATGTTTATGTAGGTTTATGTAGCCTTACAAATACTGGCCTTTAGTGAAGTGTTACCAAAGATAAAGCAACACTGTGTGCCAGACAACAATGTGTGTGTGTGTGTGTGTGTGTTATGGTGTCAGGATGTATGTCCAACATGACACCGTGTACTTTGATCATTCGAAGAAGAGGAAGTGACCATTTTACATGGATTACACAATCAAGTGTGCAGACAGACACACGCACACACACACACACACACACACACGCACACACACATAGAGGAGATTTGCGAGTTCCACTTGGCTGATAGTCTGACAGCTCTGACTAATCAATCACTCTCTCTTTTCCTCTCCTCCCCCTTAAATAAACTGAGGGAAGAAAACGAGTGTGACTCCCCCTTCTCAGTGCACATGTTTTCACACATTAACTTCATCCCTGTTGCCTGTATCCTTCCTCTGTGTGACTGTAGGTGCAGAGTGGGTTATTTTCAAGAGTCAACACACACACACACACACACACACACACACACACACACATACACACACACACACACACAATAAGACACAAACACGAGCCTATTGTTAATTGCTCACATGTTATTGAATAGTTAAATACACACCCACACACACTAACACCACTACCATGTCACAACTTTTTTTAGAATAATCCACTACCCAAATAATACCTACTCACTGGTGGTCCAGTGGGGGTCAAGGGGCCTAACAAATGATGCAGAGAAACAGATGTACTACAGGCTGCAATTGTAGACTATAAAGTGCACCTACATGATTAGTGGGGCTGATAAAATGGTCAATGAGTATAGATAAAAGGCAGTTTTAGTCAATTAAGTGACATATGCAAATGAATGGTTAAATGAAAATTTATTTTACTTTATTTTACATCTGCAGAAGTGTGTTCTTTGTTGAGAAACTTATTGATCATTTGACCTAGACTTTTGCACACAACTATATTTGTGTACACACATTAAACATAATAAATGAGCCTCAGGGGATATCATTCTTCCAAAGGACCTTCCTGTCAAAGAGTTCGCCTCGAAACACAAAAATGCACTACAATATGGACGGCTGCATGTGTGGGTGTGTGCAGTGTGTTTTTCCCATCCTGGGCTATAAACTACAGAGAGCTTTCTTCATAGGAACCAAACAAAACCTTTTCTTGTTACCCACAACACACACACACACACACACACACACACACACACACACACACACACATACACACAGTTTGGTCTTTAATCTCACTCATGATGTGATAATTGATCTAAGCCATTATCATCATAAACACTGCAACTGTCCAAGTGTCTGCTAAACCCATTGCTTTGGGGAACGAGGTCAAATTCAGTTCACACTCTCAACTCTTCACACACTCCTACCTGGGACACAGTTTTCTCATCAGACACCACAGTTGTTGACCCCCTGCAAACCATAGGTGGTCATACAATATTGGGTCATCAACTCACTCAGTCTTTGAGAATCAAAATAACACAACATGCCAAAATATTGAGTTCTCTCTATTACTGTACATTAATAACATTAGCATGACACACAGGAAATGTAATAACATGTAATAACTTTTTTTTTTTCATTTTTCCTTATATTTCTTATAATGGATAGGGCTGTCAAGCTAACCTGCCAACCTTATTGCTTTCTTTCTTTTGTTTTTTACGTAATTTGAAAATGCCAGTTGCTGTTTACACTGTCACTACGAAAAAGAAATGGTCCATAATTACTTAGAACTGGTTAATTGTTCCATTAAATGACGAAAACTTTTTCGAGCATTGATACGTTTGATATGTCATGTGGGTGCCATGAGGGTTAATTCAAGTGGAATAATGGTAGAGCTTAAGCTGCAAACCTCAGCCCTGCTACCATCAGCTCTGTTACCGTCAATGTCTCAAAGCCTGGTGGTGCAAATTACCCACTTTATGTAATCAAAAATTAAACCAGCCAAGTTGAATATTTTAATAGAAATAAGGTACTAATACAAGTACTACAGTTTAATTATACTCCCAAAAGTACCGCTACAGAAAAAAAAAATGTACTGTACTGTAATAAACATAACTGTTAACTGGCTTTGCATTCTCTGAGTGGGTAGGATGGCCCTCCCCCTTCCCCCTATCACTCAGCATGATGCTAGCCAGCCGTGCATATGTTAGGAAATGTAACAGAATTGGCGGTTAGCATTCTTCTCCAAATGTGTTGAGCTGTCCATTGATTGGGGTGGTTTATAAGATGAGGTGGCTTCATATGACTTGGAGAAAGCATATGCTAGCCATCACCTTCCCAATGTTGATGATATCATGTGATTGGAGGCTTCCTAACTAGTGAGTAACAGTGAGCATGAATAAATCTGGGATGAAATGAGGAAAATAAATAAATAAATAAAACGTGACAGAATTACTGTTTACATAGAAGTAAAGAAAGATATATTGGTCCTTTCTACTGTTTGTGTGAACATTAACTGCCATAACACTCAAATCCAGCTGTATCTCACATTGGCCTTATCCAAGACAGGGTGTTTTGTTAACATAAATGAGTGCATAAAGAAGCATGTGAGTCCTGTGTACAGTGTGTTTTATTGTGTGTTATTAAGTCCCTGAGTGAAGGCGTTTAAATACACCGCCCGCTGTACCTCACAGAGCATTACTTACCGTTGGGAGTAATTTAATATCGGCCCCAGGTTGGCCTGCTCTGAGGTCCGCTCCCATTAAATTTTTAACACCTTCAATATGAGAGGAGCCAATATTAGCGTTTTATCATTTTGACTTCTCTCATTCTCTAAATCTGTCGCTCCTGAGGACAGCAGAGCACCACAGGAGAGGCCCTCTCTTTCCTTCCACGCTCACCAATTTCCAACCCTCCTCTCATCCCCTGTTCGTTCACAGTGCCATGTTATTGATGCACACAGACCCCGGGCCCGTGCACTGACACCTGTCTGCCATTTGTTAGCACCAGGGGAGTTTTTTTCTTAAAGCAGACAGATTATTAGAACCCTCATTCAGTTATAAGCAAAACATTTTTGAGTGTCTGGTTCTCCAAGGGTTCTTTATTTAAAGAAATGGTTTTCTATGGGTTCTTCAACTTTTTTTTTCCAGCCAAGTACCCCTTCCATTGTAACAAATTGCATGGATCCCCCATACTTCTACCCTTTATATGTTAGACACATTAAGCTATTTATAGCTGTCTGTGGTGATAATCTAGTTAAAATAAGCATATAACTTTATTTAAAGTATCTAAAGGGCCCATATCACAGAAAACCCAATTGTCCTCACCAACCCATTTATCATATATCCATGCTCAGCCTACAACAAGTTAGTCCTGTCCACTCATGCTGAAGAAGTCTTGAAATGACAGTATCAGAGCAGTCTAAATGATGAAGAGAGGTTGGAAATGGATTGGTTGAAGGTGAAATAAGTTTTTAGTGCATGATCATAAGCAGAACTCTGAGAAAATAAATTGAAGAAAAATGTAGAACATGGACCCTTTAAATTAGGGGTGGCAAACATAATATTTTATTATTAACGAGAGAAACTCTGTTTTATGCTTTTCTCATCATGAATATTGCCAGTCCTTAAAGAACACTGACAAACTGCAAGTGTCATTACAAATGACACTTGCTGCCCTCATATTGTGTATTTGTGTTTACAAAGTACCTTCTCATTACCTATTTATGGCCACCATCCTCTGGGGGACAAACAAGGAGAGTGAATGTCACATGCAGTTGATGAGGGAGAGGGGGAGAGTGAACGTAAAGACCACCGTTAAAAGGTTTGTCCAGAAAATACGATTTAAACAGTTTTAGCCAAGTCCTGACCAGCCAAAGCATGTTTGGTGTACTGAAAGGTAATCAAAGCAGTGAAAGCTTATACCCACCAATTAGCATGATCAAACCATCCTTTTAAAGTTGATGAATTGGCATCCAGCTGTTCCAGCTGTGTGGCATAATTTTGTCTCTATACTGTTTTCTGAGTTGGTAATATCATAAAAATATCATTCTATATATTAAAATACATGAAAATGAATATAGTAAAAGAATACAAGCAGCAGGGTTTTGAGCTGTTTATTTCATTTTTATTATCTAAATTGCACTCTGAATTAGTTTCCTACTGTACTGTATTAAAATCGATGAAAATACTGTCATTTCCATTAGTAGATGTTGACTAATTTTTCAGGGAGGCTATGTTCATTCTTATTTAAAGAACAATACTTTAATTACATGATACAGTAGTATACTGTAGAAATTCGAATTTATAGAAAATATTACCATCAGAGTTCCCAGTCATATACTTATAATTTTTATAATGCCATTGTTAACAAACGTTGCAGATCAGTACTACACATTACTGAACTTCAGCTATTTACAGCTTTAAGCTAATTGCATGGCTTTTGTGGTGGAAGGAATTGACAAAATAATGGAACTTTTCATACAATATTTGGGGCATCTTTGCTTTACCTTTTTCTTTGTTTGTGATACTGTTGTCTAAAAGCAAAAGAACACTCAAGGTTATCATGAATAACAGTCTGGCTGTGATGATCTACAACCAGATCACACCCATTATTCCTGATAACACAATCCCCCTTGTGTTCTATTAAATTACACATTTCATTGCACAAAGCTTGGCCAAAAATCAAAATTAAGTTTCATTTTTGTTTGCACTTCTGATTGCAAACGAAATGACAAAAACTCTCTTGATGAAAAAAACAAAGAGACTATTAAAGTTTTTTGTTGGTTCCTGGTGGTTTTTCAGTGTCTCATGTTCAGTGTGTTGGTATCACAATGTAACAGACCCTAAAGGTTTAACAGGCGATCTGTGACATTCTTGACACATTTGATGGTTTTCTAACAGAGCCAAGTGGTTTTTACAGGAAACTAATGGTTTCTAGGGGTAACCATTAAGCCAGTTTCCATTAGGAAGCAAAACTATTAGGTTTCAAACCCCTAACGGTTCTAATGATCTTTTTTGCAAGGATGCCACGTTTTTTCCTACCACAAAACAAGACTATGCACACAACAATAACTTTATCAAATTTGAATTATAATAAAATACCCCCTTTGTATACTCACAGACCCAAATGCTCAGTTTTTTTCCCCTCAGGCAGCCATTAGGAGCAGCCATTAAGGAGCTTAAGTCTTTCTTTTTCCTTCGCCTACATTCCTCTCTCTCCTTTGCCATCCCTCTCCTCCTCTCGACGGCTCTCCCTCATTTCGGTAAAATAGATTTTTCAATTAAGCATAGTGTGAAGGGAAGCGCCTCACATGGAAGGGCCTGACCCCATTTGGGCGGCAAGTTTTTCTTGGGCAAATTGACACACTTAACTCCTGCTCTCAGCAGCTATGAGCTGTAATTGGTCCAGACGAAGGCAGCGCATTTCAGAAAATGCGAAATCTCTTACATCGGTGAGTCAGACTGCAAATCCCACAGTTCAGCACAGACACTTTAGTTAGACATAAGCTTTATTAATCCTAAAGGAAAACAAAAAAGAGAGAAAATGAGAATATATCAGCAAAAGAAAAAATGTTCAGAATTTACAGATCTCACAATAATATGGATTTAAAATTCATCACTGAAATTCAAGCAAATTTACAGAAGGTAAAAACATTGTGATTTTCAGTGGAAAAAAAATAAAACAAGGTATAGTGCATGTATAACGTTTCTATTTTGCTATTTCTCTTTCCCAGTCTCTCTGTCTCTCTCTCTCTCATACACACACTCACACACACACACACACACACACTCACTCACACACACACACACACACACACACTGCCATAAGGGGATATAAAGGGAAATTTCTCTAATTCCTGATCAGTGATTCAACCCTGAAGGTTATTAGAAAGAGCTTAGAGGCCAGACAGCAATGTATGTGTGTGTGTGTGTGTTTAAGGGGAATTGATTGCCTCTGGGCATGTTAAACATGCCCCAACAGCGAACATCACACAGCAAGATACAACCGCACATGTGCCTGCACACACACACACACACACACACACATACACACACACACACACACACACACAGGTCAGCTTCTTCATCCTCCCTCTCTCTGTCTTGCTGTGTGAGTAGGAGCAGCTTGCAAGTGTGAGGATGGTAATTACGGGGGTGTCACGCTTCACCCTTCTCATTGTCCCCCAGTGTGTGTGTGTTTGGAGCAAAGAAATGGGGGAGGGGCACAAGAGAGTGTGGTAAGTTATGTGCTGTAAGGGCCTGTTGACAGGAGCAGCTGGACATCAGTGGTAATGAAAAAGGACACACACACACGCACAAGCACACAGGGCCAAGTGCAGAGAAGGCCACGCCATCTTGTGGTGTGTGAGAGAGGCACAGATGACGGATGTCTCAAAACTTCGTAACTTTTTTTTTTGTATCATTGTTTCGATTTTTAGTACAGCAGCCACTCTTTTTCAACATTTAATGACAAATGGAGAAATACTTCAAAGATCGTAAACTAACAGCTGAAACACTCCTTCTAACTTCAACGTGATTTGGTAGGGCTAAACTGCTGTAGGCTGAAAAGGCGCTAAATGTGTTGCTTTTGTGACATCACAAGTTAAAAATGGGCTGTTTGAACAGCTTAATTTCCATATACTGTGCGTATGGACTGGGGAGAGAATGGTAGGTTTTGACACTTCAACAATGTTCACATATTACAATAAACTCATTTTAAAAAATAACAAGAAAAGAAAATAATTTTTCCTTGATAACAGCCCTTCAAAGCAAGACCTCACATGTTTTTTGTCACCATGAAACACAGTCTGATCGGTAAAAATGGACAGAAGTGCACTAGCATGGCTAAAAACAAGAGTAGCAGCCAAATTGGATAGGATTGCCACTCGTCCAGAATTCTCCAATTTGTCCAACAAAAAGAAAAAAAGAAGTAAAATTCCAAACAAAATGTACCAGAATCCAATCATTCTGATATGTTACCATTGCTTATGAGGTTTAAACTATTTATTTTTTATCAACTAAAACCATTTGATTGTTTCGGATTACCAGAGACAGATTGGGACACCAACTGTTTTTGAATGTTGTACTGTTGATGATATTTTTAATCAATAGGATTCTGTGTCTGGAACTGAGCTGGCATCCATCTACACTCTAAAAATGCTTCTTTAAGGGTAGTTTTAAAATCACAGCAGTTCTATATGGTGGTTTGTAGGTTTATTGGGTTTCAGCAGAAACATAATAAAGGAGAATGCCATTGACTGGTTAAAAAATGAATGGGGAAGCTCTCAAGACTCTTCGTGGCACAGGGAAGATTCCGCTCTTTAGTTAAAATAGACCAAAAGGCTTAGCATAGTATTTTTTCTTATTACTCAAAAGCCTTATCAAGTCTGTGACTATTTCCATTCCTCAATTATAGAAAAATATATTTTGTTCACTAAGAGATGCATAAAATTATCTCTGCAGTTTGAAAATGCTCCTTAACCCTCTTTACATAGACTGCTTTCACTTCAGCGGTCTATAAGTCCACATTATATTGTGTACTAATGGACCGTGAATTCAACTCATGCATGTGGGTGCCAATGTCAAAAGGGAACAGTGGAGATTCCAAACGCAACTGACGTCGCCACAAAGCAGTTTATCTGGGTCTGAGTCACAAGTGAGAAAACCAAAGGCAACAGAGGCAAGAAAAAACTCCCTAAAGCTGGAGAAAGAAACCTCACGAGGTACCAAGACTCAAAAGAGAACCCCATCCTCCTCTGGTCAATACCAGATAGAGGGAGAAGAAAGAAAGACACTATGGAGATGACTAATTAGTGTACAGCCCTAATCACTGACAAGCAGTAGACTCTATAGTTAGCAGTAGGAACAGAGTCAGGTAATCTATGGTGGTTGAACTAACCTGCAGGGCACAAGTCTCTTTTTACAGCAGTAGGAGCAACAGTTTTTGTGGAGTCTGGGTGAGTAGTAATAGTAGGAATGTTCACTCTTTCTCTGCTCAGGTCAAAAGAAGATCTAACTAAAATGATGTAGCAGATGACGTTGCCTCATTGTCTCTTCAGCCTGTGCCAACAAAAACTAAAGCATAAGAATTTCCAGCAAGTTCATGAACATTTTTGTGGTTTACTAGTGAAGATGCATCTTCAGCGTGGTTCCATATTGAAAGCACATCTTTTGGTTAAGAAAAGCTTATTAATAGTCTGCTGAGCTTGGTAAACCCAATGTAGGGCTTGTTTAGTTTAAAGTAATTTACATCTAAGATGCATTCGGATGTCTTTATATTTTGTGCTGTGCTGTCCCTGAAACTAAACAGGACAGTTTGGTTTAATAGAGGAGCTGTTTATCATAAGCTGGTGATAAATATGCAATCTGTTCTCATCCACAATCCAAAATGAGAAAGCAAGATGGAGAAAATGGAAAGTACAAAACATTTGTTTTAACTTTTTGGTGAGAGTTCCACAGTGGCCAACATGCCGTGTTTGCATATTTTGCAAAAACAACAAAATATGATTTTAGCAATTGTAAAACCATTCTTAAACCAAGAAACCAACAAAACCAAGATGTCAGACTTTTTACTAAATTATAAATTCTTAAACATCACAATGCATTTGAAACCTTTCCTTCAAGAACGAACACGCTCTGTGACCATAAAATGGCTTTATATCATTAAAGCATCTGCACTTCACATTTCATGTGCTGTTGAGTTTAAACTTTGAACAATGTTTCTGTGACTACAGATCTGAAATTCTAAAGTTTCAAATACAACAGATTAATAGGTGGAATTTTATTTTGTCTCTATTGTGCAAAAACAGGTTAATGTCATTTTTGGGGAAATATTTGGAAGGTTACTGTCACGCCCACCAGTCACGTGACGCGCACCAGGACCCGGAAGTGATGCGCGTCACATGGTATATAACCCGGAAGCAAAGGTACTCCATTGCTCAGTCATTGCATTCT
>JBBPCZ010000089.1:28441722-28452939 GCA_037974445.1 Brycinus macrolepidotus | reverse complement strand
CGTGTCCAGGGCTGCACGTGGTTAAAACTCAGGCGACAGGCTCGGGAGGGGGCGTGACCGAGGCGAACCAGACGTGATAGTAACAGTGTTTATCAATCCTGGTGCTGGAGACCACCAAAGTACCTTTCAGAAAATGGAAATCCAAACCCGGTTGTCTGAAACTCTGAAATGAAATGCTACAAATACAGACAGTTGACAAATTAAATGAAAAACCTAAATAAATAAGTGGAGAAACAAGAAGTGCAGATACTCCCAGACAGATACACTGTGTCATGCAATTAGGTAATGAACAACCTATCATGCTCTGTGGCCTGGAAAAAGTGCTGAGCAGGCCCAGTAGACCTCGATTTTGGATCACAAAGGTAAAGATCTAAGTGATTTTGACATTTTATATAGGGTAAGAATGGCAAGAGCCTTGGTCACAAAGAATGGGTACACTCATCGCCTTAGAGGGAAGGGTCACTGTTGGGTCACAGTTCTACTGATTGCCACAGTTCGACTGATCGCCTTTATCCTATGATGAAACATTTCTATCTTGATGGGATTGGTCTCTTTCAGGATGACCGTGCCCCCATCCACAGGGAATGAGGGATCATGGTTTGATGAAAATCAGTGACATAAATCAAATGCTGTGGCTTTCAGAGTCACCTGAAGTAAACCTAACTAAATACCTATAAAGCCCTCTCCACCACAATCACCAAAGCAACAACTATGGGAATATCTTTTAGAAGAAAAATGTTCCATCCTTCCTGTACAGTTCCTTGTAGAATCCAAGAATCCATTGAAACTGTTCTAGTTCCTGGTGGTGTCTTCACACCTAAGACACTCTTGTTTGGAATGGTGGAATGAAACTTACTGGAGAAGGAAAAAACGTTCTCAATTTTCATAGCAAATTCACATATCAACTTTTTATTTTATGCCACTTTGGACCATTTCTGTTGGTCTGTTTGCCATGAAATTTTGATGTATTTACACATTATGTTAAAAAATAAAAAATGGAGATACAGTTGTTGCAATATGATTACAATATAAGTCCTTATCCAATTGTTTACATCATCAGCAACATGAACATCACTTTGTAATAAAATCCATTGTGGTGGATTTGCTTAGTTTTGATGGCCCTTTCATTTCTGACAACAATCCAATCTCAAAAAAATTGTATGTCCACTATTGAGTTACAGGTGAATTTCAACTAGATAGGCCTGCTGTGTGCAAGTATATAGCACCAGGGACTTGATATAGTGTTAAATAAAAAAGGAAAATGTGCTTGGTTCCTCAAAGTAATAGGAAGCACCAGTAAACAGGAAAGTGAGTCCTGTTTTCTACACTATGATCTTATGCATGCACCTCCTTGTTTGTCACTGACCCTCTGGACCACATTTCTTATATAAGCGATCCCTGTTGGTTTACAAAGAAAAACTTCTGCAGGTCGGTGTAAAGTATAATCAGTTTTGACAGTGGAAGCTTGTAAAATGACCCATGGGACCCTACTGGTGGGACATTTAGAGCATCTTAACCATGAACCTCCGTCAGCCGGCATGAGCTGATTTGTTGAAAGCTAGAGTTATTTTTATATGGATGACTGGTTTTAATAACATTAGCCTTGCACTGCTCTGCGAGTATGAAATTTTGGGAAAGGTGACATATTTTTTTCAACTGCTAGGTCTGTTTCTCTTTCCTTTTTTCTTATTTACACCACTGCCCACTCTCTTTTGGGGTTCAGAATTGCTTCTCATGCCAGATGGAAAAAGATCATTTGCTCTGTTAGAAAAGGCCTAAAAGTGGTGAAGCTGTTTCATTCATCTTTTCAAGATCACCTTGAAAAGAACTCATCCAGAGACTCAATATAACATGTTCAACCATGTTCAGTGTCACCAATCTGATGGAAAGCTTTAATTAAAGTTTTTATTTTCACAGTACATGACAATGACATGGCAGTCACTTTACATACATTTATTTATTTACATTATTTATTTATATAAAGTGCTTCTTCAAGAGTTCTCTACTAACTTTTTTTGCCAATACCTTCCCACGGAGTATCATTAATATTGTACTTCACCGTATAACTGTATTTGTTGCTAGGTTACGGGGATGCTGGTGAGACTCACGCTGCTCCGTCTGGCATGTTTTTGTTTGGCATTTTTAAAAGTTTTATAATTTAATGTAATAAAATCCATCTGATCAATACATAGCATTATATAGTCTATATATTCTACTATTATTTTCGCTATTTTTTTCGAGGCAAACATCATCTCAAAAGAGAAAGTTGAGGAACTGTGCCTGGCTGGCCTTACCTACGCCGCTTCCTGCTGCCTGCTACTGAGCTAGAATAAGGACAACCCGGCTGCTTACAGGGACTGTGCTCGCCTGGTTTTGTTTGAACCCTATGAATTGGTTAAATCCGGCGACTGCACTCCTACAGTACTCGGTTGCCGAGCTCCTGGCGCTCTGCTCCTACCCGACTTCTCCACCACTGGCTCTGCTCCTGGGCATCGCTCGGCTCCCTCGCCAGAGATGTGTCCACCGTGGTTCGCGGCGGAGCTGTGGCACTGGCGGCACGGACCCCATGCCATCCCTGTGGTCTTCCCGCCATCACCCCTCCAAAAAGTCGGCCGGACAGACAGTAGACCGCCCTGTGCTTGTCAGCGGGACTAGCAGTAGATCTGGCCGCTGCGGCGTCTCCCCGGGGCTGCTTAAAGTCCGCTCGCTCACCAGCGGGGGTCCACTTCTTTATGATCTTGTGAATGATCATAAATTTGATTTCTTCTGCCTGACCACCCCGCATAACTTTCTCACACTTATACCACTATCATCTATATGTATTTAAAAATGTCCTTTTATATGTATTTAAATGTCTTTTTTGTAAACTTGCATATATATTTTTCTGTAAAGTGACCTTGAGAGTCATGAAAGGCTCTGACAAATAAAATGTATTATTATTATTATTATTATTATAACCAAATGGAGCTGAGAATAAACTGGTGATAATTTTTTTTTTTTAAATCTCTGTAAGTTGGGATAAGATTGAGGTTGTGCTTGTTATAGAAATGCAAAGAAAGTTGTTTGACGAAACTGGAAACATGGCAATAATTTATGTAGAGGTGACAAAGCTGACCTTGTTCAAGCATATCATCCAGTGGTGGTTTTCCAGTCCCAAATTAAGCATAAGCATACACTAAGGAATTTCAAGCGTAAATTACCATTAGCTTCCCTAGTGAATTTTTGCTAAAAGTGGTGTCAAAACCACCTTAACTGTCCAGCAGAGCAGCCCCCATTGTGGAAGCTATTGATAAATAGCACTAATTTGTCTCATTCTGAGGAGCGTTTCTTTTTTTTCAAATGATCTAAAGGAACTGCCTCCCACTCATTCGTCACTGCTGTTCACAGCAGTGAATGGCTCCATTGTGAATGGATATTTCTTTAAATCTAAATTTTTTTTCACTCTGAAGAATTTTTTATTTTTTTTCTTCCCCTTTGCTCTTGATTTTTATTTCTGATCTCCACTTTATGTGTGGTTTAACATACCAAGCAACAGTCATAATTTGATATAACAATCTTTCTTTCTTTCTTTATCCTTTAGTCCTTTATCTTTATGTCTTTAAGGCAGATATATGTGAATGAGCTCTGTTCTGATTTACTGTTCGTTATTATGCCTCATTAAAAAAGCAGTCTGCACAGAAACACTCTCTATAACTTCAGCGTTTTTTGGTTTAGACTACACTGCTGTTGGCAGAGTATGCTGGTTTTTGTAACAAAAAGGCTTAGTTTGCATATATCGACTGTTTGTGCTGGGGTGAGAATGACATGTTTTGAGACTTTTGAGGAAAAAACGGTTTACTGTTATATGGGCAGTTTAAAAATAGTAGATCTTGTTGACTGGTAGTGTATCTGCTGGCTCTGTTCTACTCCAAAATATGCAGGAGCCTACATGTGGACTACAATGCTTGCTTTTTACTGAGTGTATCTTGTGGACCGCTGCTCTAGGTTACGGCGTGCCACTTGATATGTCGTAATCTTGCTGCTGCCACTTGTGTTGTCAGAGACTTTACCCTCCCGAGACACAGACAGCTTTTCAGGCTGTCAGGTGAACTCATAAGATGTGTGGCTTTGATCGACATTGCTGTGTGTAACGCTGGTGGCATGCTCATTAGCGATGCGGCACATCGAACAGCGCACAGTGGCTCAGAGCTCATAAAAAAGGCTTATTCCCCAGTTTGAGCTTTCTGCTTGTTATCATCACTTTAAGATTGTGATGACAGACACGCCATGTAATCAAGGAGTTATTGCTTGCCATCGCCGCAGGCCCACTAATCGTAGCCCTGCTGATAACACAAATCAAACTGCCATTCTTGCCATTCAAAACTCCATAGTGTTGCCTTCTCCTTGCGCTTGCATGAGGAGTTCTGCAGGAGTGCATCTCCTTCTTGGAAAAAATGGACCTTCCAGCCTTCATAATAAAAGTGCCACAAGGAGTTCTTTAGAAAGGAGTGGTCACAAGGAAAAAACAGTGGTCTCAAAGATAAAACCTGTCCTCAAGGTCCCCCACATTTTTGCTGCATCTGTTTGCATTGTGACTCATTGCAGCAAAACCATGCACCATCTGGGAGGCCCTAAGGACAGGTTGAAAGACCATTTCCACAGAAGAACCACTTTTGGTTCTTGAGAGAACTTTTCAATGGATTATGATAGTAAGAACCTTTTTAAAGTTTAAGGAACTTCTGATTTAAAAAAAAAAGCATGACAAATGGTTCTTTGATGTCATAGAAAAACCCTTTTGCCCTGGAAAATAACCTCATAATATAACATCCTTCTGAAACCTTTACATTACATGGAGAATACAATTCATTACGAAACTGTTGAAAAACAAAATGTTTTTCTATGGCATCATGCAAGAAACCCTTTCCTTTATTTTTAAGAGTGTATAATGTAGAAATTCTATGCTTATATTTAACTTTAGGAACTACTGTTTTTCAGGACCACTAATATATTAGGCAGCAAGTCATTTCTTGAAGTTCTTGAAGCAAGAAAAATGGGCAAACGTAAGGATCTGAGTAACACTGACAAGTTCCAAATTGTGATGACTACACGACTGGGTCAGAGCATCTCCAAAACAGAAGGTCTTGTAAGTTGTTCTCAGTATGCAAGGATTAGTGCCTAACCAAAAGTAGTCAAAGGAGGGACAAACAGAAGACCATAAGGTCATGAATTGCAGATAACAGAATAGAATTGTGTCAGAACATACAGCGCATCACAGCTTACTGCGCATGTGGCTGCATAGCTGCAGACTGGTCAGAGTGCCCATGCTGACCCCTGTCCACTGTCAAAAGCACCTACAATGGGCATGTGAGTATTAGAATTGGACCATGGAGCAATAGAAGATGGTCTGGTCTGATGAATAATGTTTTTTTTTTACACTATGTAAAGCCAGGTGTGTATGTCACTCACCTGAGGAAGAGATGGCACCAGTATGCAGAAGAAGGCAAGCTTGTGGAGGCAGTGTGATATTTTGGATAACGTTCTACTGCTATATATTATATAAATAAAATACTGGCAGAATGGATGAGTTCAAGTGGCTATAGGCTGCAGCAAAGTAGAGAGTGGAGAAACACAAATATTTGAGTGTTGTAGGATTCTGTGTGATTTTCAGCAAAATATGTACAGAGTGCAAGACCCTGTACTCCCTTGGTCAAGTGAAAATAACTACACACCATCCCTTTAATGCATAATTACTATTTACTTGCTGCATTTAATATACTTGGGGGGAAAACATCAAATCTAGTGTGTGCAAAAGTTATGGCACACTTAATCTTATATGGTATTTTTTTCTAATACTTTTTTTTCGAACACATTTCTAACACATTTTTCTAACACATTTTCAGTTTCATGACACTAACCGCCACGTCCTCCACACCCCCAGCGGTCTGGGTCTCCAGACTGCTGAGCCAAGGCTTGCCTGCCACGCCCCTTGTGTCACGTGTATGTTTGTTGTGGTTTAGTGCGATGGCTTAGCGCCCACCTGTTTCGTGTTTAGTCCTCGTACTTTGCTCATTAGCAGCCTTTTAGTCTTTCCCTTGTGTGTTCAGGTGTTTCTCCTTGTGTGTTAACCTATGTTTAATTATGTTTATTGCTTTGCACTCGCTATTGGTTCTTGTGTCTCGCTCTTTGTATTCTGTTTCCTTTAAAGCCCTGTAGGTCGAGTGGTCCGGGGTGTGATCTCCCTCATAACAAACTCGTAATACCCTCGTGAAAGACCATGGACTATCATGCTCTGCCATAGCACTGTCCTCTGTCTCTCCTGGCGATTGCTTACCTTCTGGCTCTGCTTCCTGGAGAAAAGTCCGGTCTCCTGCAAGGGACAACCAGCGAAGTCAAAGCTCTCGCAGGCTCTGGAAACATCCCTCATGGCTTCCGCACGTCGCGGAGCGTGTGTATTCCCTGTGTTCCTTGTGACTCTGACTAAAGAGTAAAACTCATCACTGAAGTGTTCCTCGTGACTCCAGCGAAGGAGCGAGTCTTATCACTGAAGTGCTCCTTGTGGCTCCTGCAAAGGAGTAAAGCTACATTGGGGCTCGGTTCAGTGAAGGAGTGAAGTCTTCACGTTTTATCCTTTGCGTTACCCTATGCCCAAGCCAGAGTGAAGAGAGAGACTGTCTATGAGTGCTAAGTTTGTTTCATTGTGTCTATTTATGTGCCAAAAGAGAGCATTTAATTAAAGTTCCTTGTGTTTCCTGTGACTCCTTCTTCGTGCCAGAGTACATAACATATGTGTGTGTCTATTCTGTTGTTACTCCTTGTCAAAACTGTATTTACAAACAGAGAGAGAGTGGTACAAATCCTCATGACTAAAGAGACAGACTATGGCCATTGAAAGTGCAGTTGTTAGGAAGGTTGAAGATCATCTGTGATGAGGAAAAAATTCCCCCCCCTCCCCCTTAAGTTCGTCCTTTCCCACTTCTTAAGCCTGTTTTTATGTTCCACTCTGGTTCTCTAACCCGTGGAGATCCACCACTGAGCCCTCTAATTGTGTCTCTCCCCGCCTGAGCTTTTGCCAATTAGTGCCGTTGCGGTTAGCACCTTTCAGGTGGGGGATCTGTGGAGGATGAATGGCTCCAACTCTTAATCCTGTCATTAGCTAAGAGCCATTCCATGCCTCAGGCTTGCTAATAAAGAAAGCTCAGACACAGAAATAGCCTCAAAGTGATTAAAAAAACACTGCCATTAACGAGCAGCAAAAACAGACAGTAGTACAAAGAGGGGAGCTTCTCAGAGCTGGATCTGCTCAAAGATGTTACAAGCTCCATGCTCACCATAAGCATTCTTTACCATGTCAGAAATTTCAATACATGTACAATCATAGACAAAGGTTTGGGCATCTCCGGTCCATTGAAATGTTTAGGTGATTTTCCAAGTGAAAATAAGTACACACCCTGCAAAAAAAAATAGATTTTGGTTTTGCCAAAAAAAAACTAAGAAAATATGCGGTAAATGAGATTATATAAAGCAAAAATGTCAAAGAAAAATATTTACTTTTAAATGAGATTATTTCATTTGCTAAGACTGCTTTATGTAGAAAATCTAGATATTTTGCTTATTTTAGGAAATTTGTTTTTTCATCAATATAAGAATTTATTTTTATTAGATCAGTCGTTATCAGCCTTGGTTTTGGAGATCTACAATTTTGAGAAGTCTAGTTCCAGCCTCAATCTGCAGCAAATGCTCTGGCTAATGAAGTCCCTGATTGGCTAGAGTGTTAATTAAGGGGAAGGGGGAAGCATGTTGGATGCAGGGTGGAGCTGGCATCTCTCTTGAAGTAGATCTTCAAGAGAGAATGTTGGTGACCACGGTTGTAAAGTGTACCTTGATGTATTTCTGGGCAAAATACAGTATCAGGGAGGGTCTCTGAGCTACAATATCAAAAAAAAGGTATTTTTTAAGGAACCACACTCACAGAGCTCTTTTTTAAACATGGCTGTTTAGGGAACCAAAAGTGATTCTTTCATGGCATTTCTCAAAGAACCGATTGTGGCACATTTTTAAAATTTAAAAAAATTTTTTTTTACAAGAGCGTAACTGAGCATTCCTCTGCATAACTTTAGCACAGATGAGTTTAAGCATAGTAAAGCACAAAATGTGGTCTGTTCAAAAGTTATGGCACTTCTTATATTTTGTGTTTTTCCCAATATGTTAAACTCAGCAAATAAATAGAAAAAGAAAGTTTATTCACTGTTTGTTTAGCAAATCAACAAAATGGTGAATAAATGTTTTGTTCATCATATAATGGCCAGTATCTAATATGTGATGGATTTAACTGCCGATAATTAAAATATACTTAAGAAAATGCCAGTGAAATGAGCTACCACTAGAGTGCCCACCAACTTCAGGCAGGTTCAGGCAAAGGTGATGGCGGCCATTGCATGGAGCAAAGTCAAGCAGCACAGCAAACATCAACACGGTGGCCTGTAAAACGTAGATAAGCACAGGAAACACTTTTGCCTTAGCCGATTTTGTTTCCCCCCCCGCAAACTTCCATTTGGTAAAGTAAAGATGCTGCTAACCACCACGATCTTATCACAAGGAGAGCACATAAACTGGACAAAGAGCAATTTCCAATGGCTCGTTACAAGAGGCCAGTGTTGGCCTTGTGTTCCAAGAGGACTCTCGTTCGTCATAAACTCGGTCATGCCTCAACATTTCCATGGCCTGTAGCGTAGTTTTTTCTTTTAATTACCAGGTTTATGATGCCTTGCTTTGTATTTTAGACAGAAAACATGAGGCAAACATATTAAGGTGGTTATCCTGGGAACATAAATAAGATTTTTACAGAAGTCTTGAGAAATTGGAGCCACCGGTGCACCTCAACAACAGAAGAAATTGTTTATATGTCATTATATGTCATGCTGCCAAACAATATATTTTTTTATCGTAAAATACTATTCAAAATTTTATTGACAAATCAACACAGGAAAGGGAGTTTGCCATCCTAGGATAGGAATTTACTGTGTTGTTGGATATGACATTAAATGCAACAGTTTAAAATAGCAAATTTAACTAATTTTAGCAAAATTAACAAAACAGTAACAAATTATGTCACATATGTCACATATGTAGGTCAGTTATGTCAATTGACCGGCTGTCCATTATATCTACTTTTTTTTTTACCTTATTTAATCTAAAATGTCTCATTTTTTTCTTATTGTTTTCTAATTTAAACAAACTTACAAAAACTCAAGAAAACAAATTGTTAATGAGATAATAAAAATAAAATAAGAGATTTTTTGTTTTACATTTACATTGTTTTAATATTTCCTCGGGCTTAATATGATAACGTGTAATTTATGTATACTTGTATATAAGTATTTAGTGGTTTTTAAACAAAGACTTTAAATAATACTGTAGGTCTACAGTTTAGTAACTCAACTGGGAAGTCACATTGGAGTTTTATTAATATCTTTTTGAATTTTTGTCTAAAATCTTGTTCATCCTTGTAAATTTTATTTTGACACGGGTGTGTGTGTTCCCCGGCCGGCTTATCAGTAAGGGATCACAGCCAGCCGGGGGTTTAGTAATAAGTGATGTTCCATTTTGATTGGTTCCAGTCCGAGTCTGTGTGTATATTTAAGTGTCCCCTGTCCCTGGTTTGTTTGTCGGTCCACCCTAATACTTTCCCTAGGTTGTATCAGTCTTCTGTGTTTTGAAGTTTGTTTGCGTTTTGGCCCCTCAAGCTGTTTTTGTGTTCTCTTAATAAAGAAAGATGTTATGGAAATCCGCAGCTGCACCTCCCTCTCTTACTGGTACACACCCCACGTGACAATCCTCTCCTTTAATTAATCTTCAGATATAAGAACTTAAGATATACTTTCTTCCTCCTGCCCCCCCTCCCCTCACTTCATTTTTTCCCCAAATTTCACAGCATGAGGTCACAGAGGACCGAATTAGCCTCCGGTGCAGGCTAATTAAAAAATACATTTGATAATGACTCATTATGCAGGGAGGAGAGTGTACTCCCATGAGTCTCATTTTCCTTCAACATTTTATTTAGGGCATTGACAGGATTCAACTTGAACATTAATGACTTATTGGCAAACAGGTGAGGTAATGTCATAATGATTTTTTTTATACTACCGCATAGTTCAATGAAGGACTTTTAGCTAACAGAAGCTTTATGCAACACAGTAGAACTTCAAGCCAAATTAAACGCATTCAAGCAAACCATACAGTATGTATACTGTTGGAACGCAAGGCTACCGTCTAATTAAATGTGCCCAAGCATATCCGAGTAGGTCTTAAAAAGTCTAATTTAATGTGTCCAGGCATAACGCACAATATGTATATGTGCTATTGACATGTGTGTCATCTTCCAACGATCCAGCCTCTATGTTAAATAACCCTATGTAAGAAATGTCACAAAATTGGGTGTACATTCAGAGAATGTGTTAATGACGCAGGGTGTGAATTTTTATGAAGTTTGAGCCTGTACATCGTACAATATTGACAAAGGCATTGATAAAAGTCTTGAGATATTGAAATGTGTCAGATGCAGCACCCGCTATGGATGTAATTTCATGAAATTTGGTGTGCTTCCAAAGAGTGTGATAATGATGCAGCATGTCACATTTTGTGGGGTTCAAACCTTTATGTCACAAGATATTGGCTACTGACATGTTAGAGTTTTGCTTTGATGTTATTTACTGGGTGGTGCTACTCATAATAAGTTAGTGTTATGCACCTCCTAGAGGCCAACTTGCAGGAGGGAACAAACCTAGGGACCTGGGGTCACAAACTTCCTATTCTGTATCAGCCATGTGGGATTATGATCATGGCAAGTTTTATGTGGACTGGTGAATAATATGATATTGGCTAAAAAAACAGTGGGAAAAGCATTATGTGACTACATGATTGCTGTGGTGGTTATAATAACTTGGGCCTCTGTGTCTAATAACTGCGGTGGGTTAATGAATATCATTACAATAAATAATAATACACTGTCAAATATTGTGAAAAAAACACCTTTTCAATAATGCTAATTTTGCTAGCGCCCCTATGGGATTTAAATAGTGCGTCAGCATTAAACGTCATTATACATGAAGATTTTATCCATAGGAGATTAAACATGGACATTGGAACACATATTTGTTCTTTTATAATAATAATACATTTTATTTGTCAGCGCCTTTCACGACTCTCAAGGTCACTTTACAGAAAAAATATATATACAAA